>JAJIBD010005954.1:57500-119894 GCA_021461705.1 Cryptotis parvus
TCCTATTATCTACCTATAGGGTCTAAAAACTCTGTTCAGAAATAGTATTTTCATGTTTGTGTTCATTGAAGCATTATTACAGCTGTCAAAATCTGGAAACATCCCATATGTCCAAGAAAAGATGACCTGATAAAGAAATGAGGGTGCATATACCAAATGTAATACAACTAAGCTATAGGAAAAGATAAACCATAGTGCTGTTGCTATGTGGGTAGACTTGCTGTGAATCATGGCTGAGTGAAGTTAGAGAGGAGCACAAGGCAAAGAATGATCTCTCTTAGACGTGGTTTGTTAAGATACACAGTAAGGAAATAACAAATGCCCAAAGCAACACACAGAGACTAGAACTTCTCTGTAGTGGAAAATTTACCAAGACAAGGACTATGAGGGGAAAGGAAAAATTAGGGGAGGGTCAGTGCTGTGGAAACTGGAGGAGGGTTGGTGCTGGAGGGTTTTATAATTGGGAAAAAAAGAACATCAGTCAAAACGTTTTTCAAAGGCAGCCGACAGAATTAGACCTATCTTCTCTCTAACTTGAAAACAGAAATCAGTTAATAAGAATGTAACCTAGAGTCTAAGAATTGTGTTTATTAAGATATAGTATATATGTCTTTTAAATGAGACTGGAAAATATAACACATTTGCTTATATAAAATTTTGCTGTACCTAGAAAATGAAAATGTATATCAATAAATAGCCAATGTTCTTATTTTTTCACATCAAAATGATATTAAAAATAAACTTGCATTTTTATAGACATTCATTAATCATTTTAATTTTATCTGTGTATTGTGACTTTATCAACAAAAGTCATACTACATTTAAAATAACACATAGTAAATTATAATTTTTAAAATGTCATTTTATTATAACAATTTATGCTGAAATACCTCCCTTATCACAACCTTATATGAACATAAATTTTTAACAATACAAATTCTTTTAGTTTACTTTTGATGTTGAAGTAGTATTTTAGAGATTTACATCTCCTTTTAATATCTTGTTCAAAGTCTAAGATATAAATTGCAAATTATAAAATCCTTTGAGAATAGAGTTCAGCAACAGAAGTTTTCAAGGTAAGTTTAATATTAGTTTCATTCATTTTAATGAGCCTTTGTTAGAAACCAAGGCATATACACTTTATAACGAAGACCTACATGCCAGCTGCGTTTTATAAAATCATCAAAAAACAAGAACATCTAATATCTGCTTATATATTATCTGGTTAAAACAACAAAAACATATAACATACTGGTAGGTAAATGATACAGCTTTTATTACGAAAGCAAATGAGACATCAAATATAAATCTTTAGTTAAATATCAAATTTGATATAGAGTAGAGAAATCCTAAGTTCACCAATCATATTTAAAATAATAGTCATTAAAATATAGAAAATGATAAAAATGTGTTTTTCAAATCTCTACACAAGCTAATGACAATTAATGTGTATGTGTGCACATGCTATATACATAGTTGATAATGATGGGAAATATATGACACTAATCAGTGAAAATTGGATGAATCATTTTAATCCATAGGAAGCTAGAAGTTAAAAAAATCTTAGATTCAAGGAAATGATTTTTCCCAGTACCAGACTAACCTTGGGCTGTCTGATTATAACTACAAATTGTCCTTAGCTAGAAAAGAGCCCTTTAATATTTAAAATTATTGGTCTATGCGCTCCATGTAATTTCTTCAGCCATAGGGCTTCATTTGCTTTGATGTGTATCAAGGTTCCAACTGATATTACTGCTACTCCTGCTGTCTTTTAGCCATGAGAAAGATTTCTTCTCTCTAAAACTGATACCCGTGATTGGCTTCCAGCTTTGAGAGGGAATTTTATCCATTTGTATAAAAGAAAGACACAGATGGATATAATATACTCCTGAATAAGGGAGTTCACATTGCTGTTTGATTACTATTTTATAAATTTTAGTTTATATTTCTTCTCCAGAACTCAACACGTATCTCTAAATAAAATGATATTAATAAATAATCTAGGAATTTTCAGGATATTGTATATGATTAAATAATTCAGATATGTGTAAATGGAAGAAGACACCTCAAAAGAACAAGAAACTTTCATGCTCTATTAATCAAATGTTTCTCTTGCATATATAAAAACACCTAAAGTTGAACTACAAAAATGCAAGACAAAAACTAATAATTTTATAATATCACATCTACGCATGTTTTAAATCACTTGTCTTGTCTTGCCACTTGCCTCCCTGTTCATCCATTTGCCCGAGTGGACTCCAGTAATTTCTCCATTAGTTGAGAATGAAGTCCATTATTGTTACTGTTTTTGGCTTATCGAATACACCACAGGTAGCTTGCCAGGCTCTGCCATGATGTTTTAAACATATCATATAAATCAATTATATTTTCGTAGGTCACAGATAATTCCAAATTAATATAAAGTAGCTTTCTAACTGTCTTCATTTTATTTTTAGCATAACTTTATCTTGTTCCTACTATTTTGAAACCACATTAAAATAAAAATGTTCTTTTCTGATTCTATCATAGATAGCTGAAATATATGTAACATATTTAGCTTATTTATTATATATAAAGTGAAACTGAGCAAATAAAGGTTACATATATTAAATTTGGGATTAGAAATATTATATAAGGAAAGGTCACTTGATCACTTGACATCCCGTTATTCATCAATTTGCTCGAGCGGGCGCCAGTAACATTTCCATTTGAGCCTATCACATGCCAATCTGTTCCAGAGTCAGGGAAAGGTACTGACACTAATTTAATTCACAGTACCATATAACTGTTTGGCATCTCTGGTTGCGGCTCAGAATGTCTCTGAGCCTTTCTAGACATAGTCCTGGAGGCAAGGATTATCCTGGGGTGGCCTAGGTAACGATTAACTTTGCAAAGCCTGAACACAGCTATATCCAAACTCACTCATTCTGAACAACCAGACAAGTTGACTCAGAATCTCCCTAATAGGTTTCTGTGCCTCCAGAACAAGTCTTGAAAGGCTATCGAAATATATATGTAAATATATACATAAATAAAAGTATATATAAAGGCTATATATTTAGTCTTTATTCATATGGACATTTTTCTTATACCTTAGAGTCACCTTAATTTTTGAAAGTTAAATGCATTTGCCCTACCCTCTGAACTATCTCTCTAGCCTTTCTTTCTTTTTTTCTTTTAAGGCAACTATTTTTTTAAGGCTAGCCTGGCAAGCTACCCGTGTCGTATTTGATATGCCAAATACCAGTAACAATTATAGGCCTCATTCCCATGACCTGATGGAATGGTTTGAGGCTCTTTATGTTCCTGGAGCAAGCAGATGCCCTTGGGCTACACTAGCATGTGACAGGACGTATGGATATGTTATTGGTGCTCGCCAAGCAAATCAATGAACAACGGGAAGACAAGTGACAAGTGACAAATACATTTGCTGTATTCCAAATGTCACTACAGGGTAAAACAACATTCATATTATATTAAAAGAAATCTTGGACAAACTATTAAAATTAGTAAAAGATCAATCATCTGTTCCTGAAGTTACAGGCACAGAGAATAAAAACCACTTTTATTCCACGTGATCACCAGGTAAACTTTGACAATTCTAGTGGTGCACTGCTCCAGCAATGAAGCGGTAATTGTCCTAATCAAATACAAAGAAAAAACTTTTAAATCTCATAATCCAAACAAAACCCCAAAGAACTCAAACATGCCTTGAAGTCGTTCAGTTAACAGATGAGAAATCAATGAATGAATGTGATTGCTGTGACAACTCTTGGTGTCAGTTCATTTTGAGTTAGAAAAGGACTGAAACATTTGTCACCATCTAACGAGATGATTGCTAGCAGGGTCAGTTGTCAGGAATTAAATCAGGTTTGGGGATAAAATGCACAAATTACTATTCATAGGAAGCAAATAATAATATTAAAATTCTTCATATCTAAAATATTAACAAATACATTTCTTTATAAGCATATTCTTATTAAGGGAACATAATTTTAAAAGTTTTGTATAGTTGCGTTTCAGATATACAGTGTTCCAGCCCCACCAATAGCGCAACTTCCCTTAACCAGTGTTTGTTCCCATGATCCCTCCATCCCCACATCCTTCCTAAGAAGAATGTTTGAACTCTGTTGCTGAGTTGGATCTCATGCCTTCAAAAAAATAAAAAATTTTCTAGACTGCAGCTTTTCTACTAAAGTTGATGAAGGAAACTTAAGAGCATGCAAACAAATGGTTTACTTTTTTACCTATAATTTCCCCAAATGATGTGCAATAAAAAGACAATCATGTTTTTGTTTTTTTGCTTTTTGGGGTCATACCCAGCGATGCTCAGGGGGTTACTCCTGGCTCTGCAGTCAGGAGTTACTCCTGGCAGTGCTCTGGGGACCATATGGGATGCCGGGATTGAACCCAGGGCGGCACAGGCAGGTCGCGTGCAAGGCAAATGTCCTACCCCTGGGCTATTGCTCCGGCCCTGGCAATCATGTTTTACATGTTACTTCTCACTTGTCTTCCCGTTGTTCATCAATTTACTCAAGCAGGCATCAGCAGTTTCCATTTGTTGAGAATGAGGTCCATTATTATTACTGTTTTGGACATGCAGAGTACACCACGGGTAATTTGCAAGGTTCTACAATGGCTGTGGACTCATCACAGGGAGCCCAGCCTTTTTCTATGTAAGACCATAAACCATCCAGGGCCCATGGGGCAGAGCCCTGGGTGTAGACAAACCTGTCTCCTGTCTGCCACCTGCTGATGCAGTCAGACACTGTAGCTACACCTGCAACACCTCAAGGAACAGGACAAGTTTTACATATATTATGAAAATAATTATTCAAACAAGTCCTAAATTTCTTTCCTATAAATTGCTATCATTATGTATCTATCTTATATTCATATTAATAGCAAATTATACAATAAATTTTAATAAATTTTTACCATGTTTAAGTATTTTTAGACATCCAGCAGGCATTTTAACATCAGGACTCCCAGCTCGTCAGAGCTCAACCCAATAGAAAAGCCAATCTCAAGCCCTGCTCGTCAGAGCCCCACCCAACAGTGAAGCCTATTTCAAGTCCAGGTATACTTGAATCAGAGACACAGATTGACAGGGAAGAGCTGCTATCAGCTTTCCCTGTGCTTGGCTGATGATGAGGCATCCAAGAGGGAAGACGGGTTCTAGCTCTGGCCTGCCTCCCAATAGAGCAATCGTAAAAAAACCAGAGGAACCCCTGCAGCATAAGAGCAGCCATTTATCAAATCCGAACTCCAGTTTGTAAGAGCTCCACCCAAGAGAAAAGCCAATCTCTTCCCTTTGTGGTTCATCAGTAAATGCACAAACAGAGAGCCCACCACTGAGAGTATCCCACCTACACAGCAGAGCCTGGCAAGCTACCCGAGTCATATTTGACAGTAACAATTATAGACCTCATTCCTGACCTGAACGAATTGTTTGTGGATCCTCTTGTTCCTGGAATGAGCAGCTGCCCTTGGGCTACACTAGCACTCGGGACTCATGGAGATGTTACTGGTGCCTGCTCGAGCAAATTGATGAACAACAGAAAGACAAAGGATACAAGTGATACAAGTATTTTTAGAAATCGGACCTTTGATATTGTTTTTTTTGTTCTTCATGGTAAAAGTTAACATATGCATTAAAAGATATTTAACATAAGGTCAAGTATATAAAGCAGTAGGCAAAGCACTTACTTTTCATGTTCTATCCTTGGCACTCATTTGGTCTCGCAAGCCTACCAGGAGAGATCCATGAGCACATTTAGTAGTAAACCCAAAGCAGCATCAGCTGTGGGCCAAAAGCAAAACAAGCAAAAAAAAAATAGTACGTTTTGAGCACAGGGATGGTGAAAAGAAGATGAGGTTTCTTCAGTAGAGTATGCCAAATTTTGTGGCATAAATATTCCTAATCATTTTCAAATTCAAGCCACTAATAGTCTTAAAATGTACCTGCAAAATTTCTGGTACTGTGAAAATCATCCTTAAAGCAAGTATAATTCAACTCTGTAAACTACTAGATAATTTGGAGATTGGTAGATAGATGATAGATTCTTCTATACAATACAAATTCAAATATCTTAAACTTATATAAGAAAAATCAATATTTCAACTAATTTAAATATATGTTAAATGTATTTTAACATATTTGTATCTTAATTTAAATTGTATATTTTTGCAAGTTAAACTGTACAATATTTATTTATTTTATTTATTTTTTAATATTTTATTATACCATCGTGAGATATACAATTACAAAGATGTTCATAAGAATTTCAAATTTGGCTTTCAGTCATACAGTGTCCCAGTACCCATCCCTCCACCAGGGCCCATTTCCCACCACCAATGTCCCCGGTTCCCTCCCCCTCCCTTAGACTGCCTCTATGGCAAGTTATTTATTTCTTTCTCTTTCTTTCTCTCTTTTCCTTCCCTTCCACATTGTGGATTACAATACATACATTAAGAGGTTGTCATACTATACAATATTTAAATTATGTACTTTAACATGCAGCATTCTTTTTCAAGCCTAGTCCAGGTATGCCTATCTAGAGACACACACGGACAGAACTGCTACCAACTCTTCCTGTCCCCAGCTGATCATGAGTCGCTGGGGAGGGAAGGCAGGTTCTATTGCTGGCCTGCCATCCCAGCAGAGCCTTGAAAGAAGCTATAGAGGACCTCCCTCACTATGAGAGCCACAATTTTCCACATCCAGATTCCCCTCTCATCAGAGCTCCACCCAGCAGAAGAGCTGATCACAGCCCAACTCGCACAGCCGCATTGTGGCCACACGATTCATAAATAAATGCTCGATTTTAGAGGTGACTCAAGAGTATTCTGCCCGCATGGCTGAGCATGGCAAACTACCCATGTCGTATTTGATATGCCAAATACCAGTAACAATTATAGACCTCATTCCCAGACCTGATGGAATAGTTTGAGGCTCTTTATGTTACTGGAGCTAGCAGATGCCCTTAGGCTGCACTAGCATCTATGGAGATGTTACTAGTGCCTGCTCTAGTAAATCAATGATCAACAGGAAGAAAGTGATAAAATATTTAAATTATATACTTTAGCATTCTCATCCTGCTTTCATAGGGCCCAGGTCTCTGAGACTTATGTTAATGCAGGGAGAACAGTGGAGTTTAAGAGATGTGCCCAGAGCAGGAGGTTATTTGTCTTTTTAGCTATTTCTTCAATGCTTCTGAAGGCATTACATGCTGCTCTCTTCCTCCTGCACAGCTCAGGTTTTAGGCTGTTCATCATGTTGATTTCTCAACCTAGGTATACATAACTGCTGCATTCAGAGATGTCTGTTCCATTGAGAGTGAATGGGGCCTCTGGAACTAGTCGTTTTTCATGAACATAGTTTTGTTGAGATTCAGCTGTAGACCTATCTTTCCTCATTCTCGGTCGAAGTCAGTCAGCATTTGTGCCATTGGCTAATGTTTGGTGTTATTAGAACGATGTCATCAGCAAAACAGAGGTGGTGTAGTTGCCGACCATCTATCTTCACTCCCATTCCTTCCCATTCTAATTGTTGCATGATGTTCTCGAGGGTGGCGCTGAAGACTTTTGGTGAAATGGTATCACCCTGTCAAACCCTTCTTTTGACATCAATGATCACTTCTTTGTAGAATGGTGAGATCCTGGTGGTGAATCCATAATAGAGCTCACGAAGGATCTTGATGTATTGGGTTTGAATGCCCTGTTTGTCTAGGGCTTCGATGACTGCTTCAGTTCGATGACCACTCCTCTTAGGGTCTCCCAAAGAGGAATTGAAAGAGCTATGCTTGGAAGGAACTCGAGCTCCAACCTCCGTCTCTGTTCTTGAGTCAGGGACACTGTCTCGCTTGCCAAGGCATGAAAAATCAGATGGGCTGGACATGTAATGCAATTTGGAGACAACCGCTGGATTAGAGCCATTACCGACTGGATCCCATGGGATGTCAAAAGATCATGTGGCTGCCCACCTACAAGATGGTCAGACTTCTTCATCAAGACCCTGAATGATCAGTTTTAGGCTCTCCATATTCCTGAAGCAACCAGATGCCATTGGGCTATACTGGAATGTGATAGGGTCAAATGGAAATTTTACTGGTGCCTGCTAGAGCAAATCAATGAACAACGGGATGTCAAGTGATGTACTTTAACTTAGATTCACTTTGTACCACAGGAAGCTCTAAATTTTTCTACTTTTTATCTAAACTCATCCATTATAAATGATGAAACATACTAACAATGATTTGGTTATATGTCAATTGTAATTATAATGACAGACAATTACAAATACTAGTTAAAGTATTGTGATTTGAATCTTTCATTGACTCACTTCCTATTTTCCTAGATCAAGACTGCTGTTTGCCTCCAAGCAAGCAAGCATGGTTCCCTGATAACTCAAAGGCAACTAAAATACAAGACTACCGTGAAGTAGATGAGACTTGTGAAGGCTTGGAGAAATATTTAACTGGCATTAGTGTTAGTCTTTGGTACAGAGACATGCCATCTCAGAAACCCCCTTCTCTACCCTATAAAGGCTTTTCCAGGCACATCTTGGCTCAAGACATTAGCATATAAAAAGACATTAAGTGAGGTGCTGGGGAAATTACCTGAGGGCATTTGACCCTCCCTGCCAGGGAAGTTACATTTAGCTTACAGCTCCTCCCAGCTCTGCTAGGAGGCTTTGAATTAGCTCTGGGTCCTTGTAAACAGCCAGAAGGTCTCCTGAAGTTGCTGACGTTGCTACATTTCTATAGAGCTATTTTCCTGTTTTCATCTCTAGATGAGTTTGGGCGGATTTCTAGCTATAAAATAAGCTGCAAGAAGAAAGAAGCTCTCTTTTTTTCCCCCTTTTTGCCATTTCGGCCTCCCTTGGCGTTTTGCTTCTCCGTCCTCTCCATTCTCTTTTGGGCCTCAACACATGGTGACAGCCATCTTGGCCTACACCTGGCTGGGGCCTAGCTGGGAACCCAGAGTTTGGAGGTTTTCCCTGCTCTTGGACTGTATATTGGAACCTGTGATAGTAAAGTCCTTTTATAACTGCATTGGATTCCTGAGTCTTCATCCATTCCCGCCGGCTTCGGAGGTAGAAGGGAACTTGCTTCCCGGCACTGTTGGGGACCCCGCGGCATTCCCTGACAAAAACAACAGGCCTGGTTATAAAATCAATTTTATTTTAAATTCCATAAAAAGGTTAGTACTTAGTGCAAAGAATTATTAATATTCTAAATTCAAAATGTTAAAATGTATCTTCACCTAAATAATTTGGAATAAAATCAAAGGAAGTTAAATACATTTAAAATGTATTACTTATTGTTTTTTTACCTTGCAATTTTATAGCACTTTACTGTACACAATTTACATATCACAAAGTTAAGTCATTTAAAATATAAAGTCATTGGATTTTAATCCAGTCACTGGATTTTAATCAGAGAGTCCAGCAGTTATAATTGTATGTAACTTTGTGATAAGGTCTTCATCTCAGAAAGAAGATTTTTATCAGTTAGCATTCCTTCTGAATTCCTATTCTTTCTGTCTTACAAAATAGTAATTTGCTTTCCCTTGATGGAATAACATATTTCAGACATTTCTTAAAATATGTTTGCATGATACATGAACTTTAGCAAATTTCACTTGAATTATTTTTGCAACTCTTATATTTAAGACCCATTATTACATTTCATTTTTGTCAAGTATTTTTTCTCATAAATGCATATACAATATTTTAGTTTGTTCATTTATTGAACTATAAACATTCGATGATGATCTATTTTGTCTATTATAAATCATCTTGTGATTACCTTTTGCTTACAATCCTATTTCATAAAGATATGAATTTAATTAAATTGTTTTGTTTTGTACCCAGATATAGTTATTATGTCAGATATCTTGATTAATATTCTGAGGCATTACCACATGTTTTTCCAAAGTGAATGTACCATTTAACAGTCCCAACTATAAATATAAGCATCATAATTTATCTTTACTCCCAATAACATTGCTCTCACTCTTTGCTTATTTTTAGTACTTGCATTAGTTATGAAACAAAATATGATGTGGATTCATTTTTATTATTCTACTAATGATTTGTGCTACTGAGCATAAATAAACTTTTATCATTTGTATGTATTCTATTTTAGCTCTGGTCTAAGGGTCACCTGATCATGCTCAGGGTTTTCTCCTGTCTCTGGACTCAGGAATCACTACTGGTGACACTGTGGGTCCATATGAAATATCAGGCATCAAACCTGGATCAGCCTCCATGCAAAGTAAACACCCTAATGTGATCCTATTGCTTCAGTCCCAGTGTCGGAATTTATTCTTTGGAGATTTGTCTATTAAAATCAATTGCAATTTTAAAAATTGCCTTCTTGACTTTTAATCATAAAATATCAGAAAATCTTTATATTTTCGGAAAAAAAAACCTATCAGTTACATGACTTACAAATATTTTCTCCCTTATATACTTTTATAATTTTTTATTTTCTTATGCTGTACTTTGCAGCAGAAGTTTAAACTTTTTATGACTTCATTTTACCTTTTGAGTTTACCTTAACTTAGGATCTTGTATTACATCTAAAAAATAATTTTACAGTTCAAAGTTATGAAAATTTACTTATGCAATTTGCTTACAACTGTTTTATATTTTGAGCTATTACATTTAAATTTATTAAGCATTTTGAATTAATTTTGTTTATATTATGAGAGAGTTTTAAACACTTCTCAATTCTGTTAGTTCATTAGTAGTAGGCTAGTAAATAATCTTGCTATTGCTCCAAAAAGTTAATAGCTATAGACATTTAGGCTTATGAATTTGCATTACTTGTCACTGATTATCTTATGACTATTATCTTGACTGTCTTGTCAAGGGTTAATTAGCATATGAAGATATACATATTTATTTTATGCAATTTGATAACAATTTAGTACAATTTGCATTATATACAATCTGCCAATAACCAAAAATACCACCATGGTTATCAAAATGTATAGCTAATACTTTCAAAATTTTTCTCATGTTCCTGTTTTTTTGTTTTAACCTTGATTGTGTTAAGTAGATTTAATCAATACCTACCTTCCCTTTTAAGATTTTGATTGCATAAAAGAGCATTGTTTGCGATTTACCGTCTACCATATACCTATTCTGTAGAACTTAACATTATTTCTTTATTAAAAAAATTACATTCATTAAACAATTATTTAATATCTCTACTTTCCTCTAATTCCTAGATATCACTTAATTTCCCATGACTTTGAATAACCTTATTTGTATACGTCAAGGTATTTAAGTATCCACATTTCAATTTAATTTACCTATCTATTTTCATCAGTTTTTATTTACATATTTGAGATGCTTTTCTAGTGCATTAACATTTTTGTCATAATAAAATGTTCCTTTGCAAAAATAGTAATGATGTTTTTAGACCTTATTTTGAATAATATTATTATAGGCAATTAAACATTCTTTAATGTGTGGAAGACATATATTTATACTAAACCTAGATTAGGTACTATTTAATCTATTTTTGGAATATTTGATATTGACTTAAATATAAAACTAATTATGAGTTTGAAGTACAATTTTCAGTTGCCATCCTGACCTTATATGCTGTCGTATTGTCTTTATTCATTCATTACATTTTTTGTTTTAAGTTAGTTATTAATGTTATGCCACTTTTTTATAACTATCTAATTTTTCAATCTATTTCTCTAGTTATTTTTCTAACTTACTTCTCTAAGATTTACAATAGTGATCTTTCAATAAATGATCCTTTGTAGCTGGAGTAGAATTTCTCAATTTCATCTTCTTTGTACGTGGATGTTGGAGCGTAGACAATGAAGATAGAAATTGCTGGCAGTGGGCCACATCTCTTCAAGTGTAATCGTTCTATCCAGTGTGTTAGGCATTCAAATGCATCAATGTTGACGGCCATGTCCGTGTTAACAAGGACACCAACGCCTCTTTCGTCGCATGTTCCAAGGAACAATTCTTCTCCCGTGTCAAATACAGCATGATGCAACTGACGCCTCCTCGTCTCAGTCAGACCAATGATGTCGTACTTGATCTTTTGCGCTTGCAACATCAGATCCTAAATATATGCTTCCGATGCCAGCATATGTGCATTGAAAGTACACACAGTCATTTTAGTCCTTCCTCGTTTTGGCAGCCTAGGATGGCCGTGAAATTTTATCAGGCACTGCTTGTTCGCCTTTCTTACTGCTGCCGTATGAAGGGCTCTTTCGGGTCAGGAACATAAACATTTCTGTTACTGGTTTTGGCATATCGAACAAGCATCGGACAGCTTGCCAGGCTCTGCCATACAGGCGCTATATTCTCATTACTTTGATGGGCCTCTCTCAGAGGGGTGGGTAGAATATTCATGGTAATTTAGAGGTAAATTGCGCAGCCACACAGCGGCCGCATGCAATGAGGAAAGCTAGTTTCTGCTCTGCCGGGTATATCTGTGTCTTAGGCTCAAGCATTCCTGGGCTTGAAATACTCTCCTCTGGGTAGGCTGGGTTTCTGACAAGCCTGGCTGGAGACTGGATTAACCTGCTGGGTGGATATCTTACAAGTGCGGAGCATGGATTGTGAAGATATCTACCAGCAAGGTATGAAGGTTTCTCTGGGCTCTTCCGAGGCTCCATCGGGATGGTGGACTCGGGTCGGAAGTTTCTCTCGTGATCCATGGAATGCAGGGGGTTCAATGGGGATTGCTGGTTTCTGCTCTACATGAAATTCTACATGGAATTGGGGGAGTTCTATAAAAAAGATCACACCTACTACAAGATCATAGTCGGTGATTTTAATGCCAAGATAGGACTGAGAAGATCGGCTGAAGAACTCCACATCGAGACCCATGCTCTAGATGGAACGAACAGGGTGAGAGACTATCTGAATTCATCATGTCCACCAATACCACTCATGGGAACTCACAGTTCCAGAAGACGAAATCGAAACACTAGACATGGGAATCTCCTGGTGGACAGTTCCACAATGAAATTGACCACATCATCTTCAATTGACGGTTTTGTCTGACCAATGTTGCTGTCATCCCCAAATTCCAAACAGGATCGGACCACTGTCACCTTTTGTGCAAAATTCTACTTCCCGAAACGGGAAGAAAAGGCTGCAAAATTTAAGAAGAGATCTCCCAGAACCACCACAAACTGGGAACTCTTTGGCACCATTGCAGCAATATGGGAAGATACCATGATTGACAACATCAATGAAGAATACAACCGACTGGTTCAGCACCTACACGATTGAGCGAAGAATGCCGAGAGAGAAAGTCACAAACGGACGCTTGTCTTCAGAAACTCTTGAGCTCATTCGCCAACGTGGCAAGGCGCTAGTCTCAGGAGACCAAATGCTAATGTCCAAGCTTGCTAAACAGTGCAGAGAAGCGATAAAAGAAGACCTCAAAGACAGAAGAGCAGAAATACTGGAAGATGCAGATGCCCGGAAAAGCATTCGCACCGAACGCCTGTCGTTCGCCAACTATAAGACCAAGATGACTGCCCTCCGACGCCCTGATGGATCTATCACAACTTCCAGAAAGGCAATGGAGAAGATTATCCAGGACTTCTACTCAAATCTCTTTGATAGCCACATCCACCTGCCCACATAAAAAATTCCACAGGATGGATATGTCATTCCCAACCTTCTCCCTTCTGAAAACCAACATGCCATCTCGTTGGTAAATAAGGGAAGCAGGCCTAGGCCCAGACAAAGTCAGACCCGAACACCTGAAGAATCTGCCGTCGGTACTCATCAATACACTAGCTCGGCTCATCACACACTACCTGTCTGAATGCAAGGTGCCCTCCCAATGGAAAACCAGTAGGACAGTTCTACTGTTCAAGAAAGGAGACATTCACGAGATCGGCAACTATCGCCCCATCTACCTGTTGTCCGTCATCTACAAGCTGTTTACACAAGTCATCCTGAATAGGATTAGCAGAACACTAGATGAAGGGACAACCATGTGAGCAAGCAGGCTTCCTGAAAGGATTCAGCACAATCGACCATATCCACACAGTAACCAAGTTCATTGAGGTATGTAGGGAGTACAAGATGCTGCTCTGTCTCATGTTCATTGATTTACAGAAAGCCTTTGATTCTGTGGAGACTGAAGCAGTCATTGAAGCCCTAGCCACACAGGGTGTTCAAACTCAACACATCAAGATCCTTCATGGGCTCTATTACGGATTCACCACCAGGATCTCACCATTCTACAAAGAAGTAATCATCGATGTCAAAAGAGGGGTTTGACAGGGTGATACCATTACACCAAAACTCTACAGCGCCACCCTCGAGAACATCATGCGACAATTAGAATGGGAAGGAATGGGAGTGAAGATGGATGGTCAGCAACTACACCACCTCCGCTTCGCTGATGACATCATTCTAATAACACCAAACATTAGCCAAGAGGCACAAATGCTGGCTGACTTCGACCAAGAATGTGGAATGATAGGTCTACAGCTGAATCTAAAGAAAACCATTTTTATGATAAATGAACTAGTTCCAGAGGCCCCATTCACTCTCAATAAACAAACATCTCTGATGTGTGCCTAGGTCGAGAAATCAACATGATGAACAACCTAAAACCTGAGCTGCGCAGGAGGAAGAGAGCTGGCATGGAATGGCTTCAAAGAAATCAAAGAAATAACTAAAAGGACAAAGAACCTCCGGCTCCAGGCATATCTCTTTGACTCCATCGTTCTCCCTGCATTAACATACGCCTCAGAGACCTGGGCCCTACGAAAGCATGCTATTCGGGTCTCCCAGAGAGGAATCAAAGAGCTATGCTTGGAATATCACGCCTCACTCAAGTGAGAGAAGGAATCCGGAGTTCTGACCTGTGTCGCTATTCCAGAATCAGGGACGCTGTCTCGTTTGCCAAGGCATTGAAAATCAGATGGGCTGGACATATAATGCTATTTGGAGACAAACGCTGGACTAGAGCCATTACCGACTGGATCCCACTGGATGTCAAAAGATCACGTGGCCGCCCACCTACAAGATGGTCAGACTTCCTTGTCAAGACCCTGAATGAACGGTTTTAGGCTCTTCATATTCCTGATTCAACCAGATGCCATTGGGCTACATTGGCACATGATAGGGTCAAATGGAAATATTACTGGCGGCCACTCGAGCAAATCGATGAATAACGGGATTCAAGTGATCAAGTGATCAAGTGATGTCGCTGGAGAGAGAAAACAAAGAAGCACATTTACCTCACTTGCATCTGAGCAGGGCTTGATTTTTTGAGTTCCCAGATGGTCCTTGAGAACCTGCAAGAATGATCCCTGAGTGTAGAACCAGATTTGCGCCCTAAGCACTGCCAAATATGATCTGAAATTCCAAAACAAATAAATCCATATATACATACATAAATATTTAACTGAACAGGCAACTGGCCTAATTAATTCTTTCTTAAAAGATAAATGTTAATATTTAATGACACTTTGTAAGTCATAAGTTGTTTATGGTGTGCTACTTTCAAAGTTATTTCTTTACAGATTTTTACAATGTCATAGTTTATATAAATGAATGTATTACATATTATGTGCTTATGCAAAATTACATGAATGAATGGTCTTCAAATAATCTAAGACATATTCATAATGTTCACGTTCTTTTGCTTTTTTTTCTTTTCCCACCTGCTTCTAATGTTGTCAGTATGAAAGTGTTGTTTATTTTGTGCCCCAGTTTTCTGAGTTTATCCTCTTTACTACACTATTTCTTTTCTATCCTACAAGTGCATAATATAAATGTGTCTGCTTTAATTGCTGTTAATTACTGAATCTTCAATTTCGAATGTTTATTTTACTATTAAATTTCTACTTTGTTTTTAAAAAATCCAGTGACTACTGATAATCTTGGTGAGAATGAATTTTACACCTTCACTTGATCACTTGATCACTTGAATCCCATTATTCATCGATTTGCTCGAGCGGGCGCCAGTAACATTTTCATTGGACCCTATCATGTGCTAATGTAGCCCAATGGCATCTGGTTGATTCAGGAATATGAAGAGCCTCAAACCGTTCCTTCAGGGTCTTTACAAGGAAGTCTGCCATCTTGTAGGTTGGCGGCCAGGTGATCTTTTGACATCCCGTGGGATCCAGTCAGTAAGGCTCTAGTCCAGCGGTTGTCTCCAAATCACATTACATGTCCAGCCCATCTGATTTTCAATGACTTGAGAATGAGACAGTATCCCTGATTCTGGAATAGCAACCAAGGTCAGAACTCTGGATTCCTTCTCTCACTTGAGTGAGGCGTGATATTCCAAGTATAGCTCTTTCGATTCCTCTCTGGGAGACCCGAATAGCATTCTCATCCTGCTTTCGAGGGCCCAGGTCTCTGAGGAGTATGTTAGCGCAGGGAGAATGATGGAGTCAAAGAGATGCTCCCAGATCTGGATGTTCTTTGTCCTTTTAGCCATTTCTACGATGCCTTTGAAGGCATTACATGCCCTCAGGTTTTAGGTTGTTCATCATGTTGACTTCTTGACCTAGGTCCACATAACTGCTGTTCTCAGAGATGTCTGTTCCATTGAGAGTGAATGGGGCCTCTGAAACTAGTTCATTTTTCATAAACATGGTTTTCTTTAGATTCAGCGGTAGACCTTTCTTTCCACATTCTCGGTTTAAGTCAGCCAGCATTTGTGCCTCTTGGCTAATGTTTGGTGTTATTAGAATGATGTCATCAGTGAAGCGGAGGTGGTGTAGTTGCTAACCATCTATCTTCACTCCCATTCCTTCCCATTCTAATCGTTGCATGATGTTCTCGAGGGTGGCGCTGAAGAGTTTTGGTAAAATGGTATCTCCCTGTCGAACCTCCCCTTTTAACATCAATGATCACTTCTTTGTAGAATGGTGAGATCCTGGTGGTGAGTCCATAATACAGCTCATGAAGGATCTTGATGTATTGGGTTTGAACACCCTGTTTGGCTAGGGCTTCAATGACTGCTTCAGTCTCCACAAAATCAAAGGCTTTCTTTAAATCAATGAATGTGAGACAGAGGGGCATCTAGTACTCCCTACATACCTCAATGAACTTGGTTACCATGTGGATATGGTCTATTGTGCTGAATCCTTTCTGAAGCCAGCTTGCTCGCATGGTTGTCCTTCATCTAGTGTTATGCCAATCCTGTTCAGGATGACTTGTGTAAACAGCTTGTAGATGACGGACAACAGGCAGATGGGGTGATAGTTGTCGTTGTTGTGAATGTCTCACTTCTTGAACCGTGGAACTGTTCTGCTGGTTTTCCATTGGGAGGGCACCTTGCATTTGGTAGAGGTAGCGTGTGAATAGCTGAGCTAGTGTATTGATGAGTACCGACAGCAGATTCTTCAGGTGTTCTTGTCTGACCTTCTCTGGGCCTGGTGCTGTTCCCTTCTTTACCGCGAAATGACATGTCGGATTTCAGAAGGGAGAAAGTTGGGAATGACATATCCATCCTGTGGAATTTGGTATGCGGGCAGGTGAATGTGGCTATCAAAGAGATCTGAGTAGAAGTCCTGGATAATCTTCTCCATTGCCTTTCTGGAAGATGTGATAGATCCATCAGGGTGTTGGGGGCAGTCATCTTGGTCTTCTAGTTGACGAAGGACAGGCGGGTTGTGCGAATGCTTTTCCCGGATTCTGCTGCATCTTCCAGTATTTCTGCTCTTCTGTCTTTGAGGTCTTCTTTTATCACTTCTCTGCACAGCTTAGCAAGCTTGGACGTTAGCATATTGTTTCCTGTGGCTCTTGCCTTACCACTTGGCGAATGAAGTCGGACGTTTCTGAAGACAGGCGTCCTCTTTGTGTCTTTTCTCTCTCTCGGCATTCTTCGCACAATCATGTAGGTGCTGAACCAGTCGGTTGTATTCTTCATTGATGTTGTCAATCATGGTATCTTCCCATGTTGCTGCAATGGTGCCAAAGAGTTCCCAGTTGGTGGTGGTTCTGGGAGATCTCTTCTTAAATTTTACAGCCTTTTCTTCCCATTGCGGGAAGTAGAATTTTGCACGAAGGTGTCAGTGGTCCGATCCTGTTTGGAATTTGGGGATGACAGCAACATTGATCAGACAAAACCGTTGATTGAAGATGATGTGGTCAATTTCATTTGTGGAACTGTCCACCAGGAGATTCCCATGTCCAGTATTTAGATTTCGTCTTCTGGAACTGTGAGTTCCCATGAATGGTATTGGTGGACATGATGAACTCAGATAGTCTCTCACCCTGTTCGTTCCATTCTAGGGCATGGGTCTCAATGTGGAGTTCTTCAGCCTATCTTCTCAGTCCTATCTTGACATTAAAATCACTGACTATGATCTTGTAGAAGGTGTGATTTTTTTATAGAACTCCTCCAGTTCCATGTAGAATTTCTCAATTTTACACCTTAATTTCATAAAATGATTTTAATTATTTCTCTGAAATTTTGATAAAAGTTGACTCAAGTAGTGAGGTAGTAGGTGCAAGGTTTTTCTGGACTCTAACTTTCCTGGAATCAAACATCATCCTGTCCCCTCAGGCACTAAAGACAGGGACAAGCTTTGGACTCTTGATAATCCTTTTTATACCTTATTCAAGAGACTCTAAAAATTCATGAAAAGGGTGAACTTTACTGAGGGCAAATTTTCTCTGGGTGTGTAGGGTATTTATAAATTTATTTTAAGCTCTGGTTCAATTTGTAAATTATGGGTCACAATGTATATTTTTTTCTTCTCTGATGATCCTCTAGATATTTGTATCTTTTACATACTGTATATGTATACATAGTGTACATTTATATGGTTTCTATATTTATATGGTTTGTCACATATATGGTTTATTTTATCTCTTACTATTATATAAAGTAAGTGTAGAGGGTCTAAATCAGTGATTCTACATTTCTTTTTGACTATAATATTTCAATTTCTATGCCAGTAAAGCACTTAACAATGCTCATAAGAACTATTGCCTCTCCTTCAGGAAATTCAGATTTCAGCATGTGATGCTGTTTTAGATAGATAGGAAGCCATAGTATTCAGTTTGGGGGAAATAATAAAACTAAAAAAGAAAGTCCCAGGCCTGAAGTAGCCCGAAGGCATGAAGAGCTCCTTTTTTTTTTTTTTTTTTTTGCTTTTTGGGTCACACCGGTGATGCTCAGGGGGTTATTCCTGGCTCTGCACTCAGGAATCACTCCTGGCGGTGCTCGGGGACCATATGGGATGCCGTGGACTGCATGGGCCAGCCACGTGCAAGGCAAATGCCCTACCAGCTGGGCTATCGCCTCCAGTCCTGAGATCCTGTTTTTGAGATGCAAATTCTGAGTTCTTTGGAAACTGAAGGGAAACTACAGAGAAGAAATCTTAAGGAAAAGATAAGGAGATAAGGAGAAGCCACTAGAGAAACTAAAGGTCCTGAAAGGACCATCAACAGTGCAATGTATCTCGTGGTAGAGCCCAGGATAACTTTTATGTGATCTGAACACCCTAGGCCAGAACTATTTAGAAGAATCATATACAAACTCCTCCTCAAATGCATTTGATATTTGGAAGAATCATATACAAACTCCTCTCTCGCTCACTCTCTTTTTCTCTCTTCCTCTACCTGTCTCCTTCTCTCCCTTTCTGACTCTTTGTCTTCTCCCCTACCTTTCTCTCTCTCCTCCCTTTCTGACCCTATTTCCCCATCCTTTCTGACTCTCTGTCTCTCACTTTCTCTCTTCCTCTCCCCTCTCTCTCTCAATCTCTTCCTTTTCATCCCTCTCTTTTTAGGATTAGGTGGTACTGAGTGATCTAGCACAGGCAGGGCTCAAAGTCCCAGATGTACAGAGTAGTACATGAAGGGTTAAGAAAAGCTTAGCGAAAACTGCAATTTATGCCTTCTAGCTGATTATAGAGGACTTTTCCAGTCCTAACACACAGGTTGAATCACAAGTCTTCCAAAGAGCCTGGAGGTTATTTGCCTATCCCCTCTTAATGTCATCCCAAAAGTCCCATAACGTGGTCATCAAAAGCTTCACTCTCTCTTTTCCCAAGACAGCATATCAGAGATTCAGTTTCATCTCCTAAATTTCTTTAGAAGAAATTAAATTATATAAGCACATACTTATTTTATACACACCCATAATACCTTAAAATGAGACTATTTTAGAGTTCATGTTGGTTTACTACGTGTCTTGTACCTAGAAGTAGAAAATTTCCAAAGCAGGTACTCAATTTTAAATATTCATATCTAAATAAAAGAGCCTTATTTTCCTGAAAATATGTGCAAAGTATGAGAGATCTCACATTTCTAGCCAAGAAGGCCATAACTAAAATTCACTATAATAATGTGATTTGAAATATTTCAGTAAATGAAATAAAGAAATTAAAAAAAAATTGAAGTATGTAACTGAATAGTACCTGCCACTAAAAAGAAAATAAAAAATGGAAAAGCAATTAAAAACAAAGTATTTGTATACATCAGAAGACAAAATATAAGAGGGGGATAGAAAACATAAAAATTATCAAACAGTGGTGAAACATAACTTCACTTCACTTGATCACTTGAATCCCGTTATTCATCGATTTACTAGAGCGGCGGCCAGTAACATTTCCATTGGACCCTATCACGTGCCAATGTAGCCCAATGGCATCTGGCTGAATCAGGGAATATGAAGAGCCTCATACTGTTCCTTCAGGGTCTTGACAAGGAAGTCTGACCATCTTGTAGGTGGGCAGCCACGTGATCTTTTGACATCCAGTGGGATCCAGTCGGTAAAGGCTCTAGTCCAGTGGTTGTCTCCAAATCGCATTACATGTCCAGCCCATCTGATTTTCGATGCCTTGGCAAACGAGTCAGCATCCCTGATTCTGGAATAGCGATGGAGGTCAGAACTCCGGATTCCTTCTCTCACTTGAGCTTGAGTGAGGCGTGATATTCCAAGCATAGCTCTTTCGATTCCTCTCTGGGAGACCTGAATAGCATTCTCATCCTGCTTTCATAGGGCCCAGGTCTCTGAGGCGTATGTTAATGCAGGGAGAATGGTGGAGTCAAAGAGATATGCCTGGAGCCGGAGGTTCTTTGTCCTTTTAGCTATTTCTTTGATGCCTTTGAAGGCATTCCATGCCGGTCTCTTCTTCGTGCGCAGCTCAGGTTTTAGGTAGTTCATCATGTTGATTTCTCGACCTAGTTACACATAACTGCTGCATTCAGAGATGTTTGTTCCATTGAGAGTGAATGGGGCCTCTGGAACTAGTTCATTTTTCATAAACATGGTTTTCTTTTAGATTCAGCTGTAGACCTATCTTTCCACATTCTTCGTCAAAGTCAGCCAATACACACAGTGCTACCACAGATATACCCGGCAGAGCAGAAACCAGCTTTCCCCATTGTGCACGGCTGCACAGCCACACAATTTACCTCCAAATTACCGTGGAATATTCTACCCACCCTCTGAGAGAGCCCCACAAAGTAATGAGAATATAGCGCCCACATGCAGAGCCTGGCAAGTTGTCCGATGCGTGTTCGATATTCCAAAACCAGTATGAAATGTTTATTTTCCTGACCCGAAAGAGCCCTTCATATGGCAGCAGTAAGAAAGGCGAACAAGCAGTGCCTGATAAAATTTCATGGCCATCCTAGGCTGCCAAAGCGAAGAAGGACTAAAATGACTGTCTGTACTTTCAATGCACGTGCGCTAGCATTGGAAGCATATATTGAGGATCTGATGCTGCGGCGCAAAAGATCAAGTACGACATCATTGGTCTGACTGAGACGAGGAGGCGCCAGTTGCATCATGCTGTATTTGACACTGGAGAAGAATTGTTCCTTGGAACATGCGGCGAAAGAGGCATCGGTGGTGTTGGTGTCCTTGTCAACATGAACATGGCCCTCAACATGATTCATTTGAATGCCTAACAAATCGGATAGGACGATTACACTTGAAGAGATGTGGCCCACTGCCATCAATTGCTATCTTTATTGTCTATGTACCAACATCCACATACAAAGAAGATGAAATTGAGAAATTCTACATGGAACTGGAGGAGTTCTTTAAAAAGATCACACCTTCTACAAGGTGATAGTCGGTGATTTTAATGCCAATATAGGACCAAGATCGGCTGAAGAACTCAACATTGGGACCCATGGCCTAGAATGGAACGAACGGGGTGAGAAACTATCTGAGTTCATCATGTCCACCAAGACAATTCATGGGAACTCACAGTTCCAGAAGAATGAAGCGAAACGTTGGACATGGGAATCTCCTGGTGGACAGTTCCACAATGAAATTGACCACATCATCTTCAATCGACAGTTTTGTCTGACCGATGTTGCTGTCATCCCCAATTTCCAAACAGGATCGGACCACCATCTCCTTCGGGCAAAATTCTACTTCCCGCACCGGGAGAAAAGTCTGCAAAGTTTAAGAACAGAACTCCCAGAAAGACCACAAACTGGGAAGATACCATGATTGACGACATTGATGAAAAAATACAACCGGCTGGTTCAGCACCTCCATGATTGTGCTAAGAATGATGAGAGAGAGAAAGACACAAAAAGTGGTGACACATGTAAACAAAAAAATATTTACTATAATAATAAAATAAAATTGAATATATACTCTTATACATTCATTAAATTATTACAGCTGCATAATAAAATTGTAAAATATGACCACATACTTAAGAGAAAAGGATAAGGAAAACTTGGTTAATGTATCCAAGGAGAGAATGGGGAGTTCAAAGAGCAGGTAAGGTGCAATGTCATGTGTCTGAGCATATTTGTTCTTTAACACAACTCATGATAACCCAGGCATAGTTAAGAATTAGCCCTGAGCACAGAGCCAGGAGTAAACCCTGAAGATACAGGGGTGTGCCCCAAACAACAACAACAAAAAAAAACAAGTAAAGCATTGTGGGTGTAATTCAGAGTTGTGCAGCACATACCTAGCATATACAAGGTTTTGTGTTTGATCACAAGGACCCCATGCCACCCCCTACTTTCACCAATGTAGTGGTCTTCTGACCACTTCAAGTGTGTGCAACATTGTATCTCTAAGCCCTACTAAAGAATCATGAGCTCTGCACTTGAGCTGGAATCAGCGCTCTAGAGTCCCATCACCTTTCCAATACAAGATGAAAAGTTGTAGGATTTTCTAACATAGCAATCCAAAAATTCTGAATACACATTGCCTTCCAGGATCATATATTGGGGAAAAAATGAGAGCACAGATATTCAAACCGTATGAGTCTTTTCAGATTCCATTGAATAGTATTAGAAATCAACCATAAAAAGTCAAGCAGTTTCGAGGCTAAAAAAACATGCCTTAACAGAAAAGAGTTTAAAAACCTGGTAAACAAGAATGAAGGAATTATCCATCAGAATTTATGGAATAGAGCAGAAGCAGCCAAAGAGGGCAAATCATAGCAATGCAGAACAATAATAGAAACCAAGAAAAATCATGATAGATTACCAAAACCTTAGGAAACTAGGAAAATAATGACCAATTCATATTCAATATAGTATGAAACATTTAAAGCAAAATTTTTTCTAATAAAAGTAATTTTAAAGTAAACATATATTTGAAGGTTCAATGTTAATGGCAGGAAAACAACAGAACTCCCCCATTTTTTGAACAGGGAGAAAATAATTGTAAATCCAAGATACCAACAAAGAAGTTACATTTAAAATACAGATTTACCCTAAGCAAAATTAAGGGGCCAGAGCAACAGCACAGCAAGTAGGGCATCCATCTTTCATGCAGCAGTTAACCCAGGTCTGAATCTTGGCATCCCACATAGTCCCTGGAGTTCCAACAGGAATGATTCTTGAATGGAGATACATGAGTAAGCCCTGAGCATCCTTGGGTGTGACCTAAAAAAAAACAAAAGCAAAATTAAAAAAATGGAATTATAACAAACTGATATAATCAAAATTCTACTCCATCAAAAAAACTTTGAGCTAAGCAAAAAGCACATCATACTTAATGGGAAAAAATAGTCACACATAAAGCATGTGGCAAATACCTAAAGCACAATTTACAAATGAGTTTATAATACTCTATAACAAAAATGGGGAAATGGGTTTAAAAAGCATTAAGGAATACAAGCAAAGTATAAAACACAAAATGCTAACTATTAAATATTAGAGAAATGCATGTCAAACCCAAAAATAAACTATCAATTCACAACTTGACAGTGGTCTATATTAAAAAAGCTAGAAACAATACAATAACATGTGTTGACATGGATGGTGAGAAAAGGGGCTCCTTGGAACTTAGTACTATACTTAGTTCCTCCGCGCATGGAGAGTTCATTTTCTGTTCTTCTCTAAATAAAAAATGCCCTATAACAGAAATATATTTAAGGTTACAAACATTAATTCATATACATGCACAAGATTCAGATAATTTAAAATATTTGTTCTCGTTTTTATTAATTTGAATTAAAAGAAAAAAAAGGCCACAAACATAATAGCAATCAATGTCCAGAACAGAAGATTGATTGATAGTGTTGCCTTTCCCTAGCCCAAACACATATTGAACTGCCATGTGGAAGGATCTGGAAAGTGTCATGCTAAAGGAAATTGAACCTAAAAACTCGTCTATAGAACTGAGCTTCGGTGGGTGAGGTAGTGGAGGGACAACTCCCCTTAGGATCACTTGTCACTTGTCTTCCCGTTGTTCGATTTGCTCGAGTGGGTGCCAGTAACATCTCCATTCATTGGGAATAAGGTCCATTTATAAAAAAAAACTAGATAAAAGTTTGGGAAGAGAAGTGCATACTCTTATGGGGAGTATGACGTTGGAATCTTGTACCCATAAAATCCTACAAGTAACAGTAAGATCAAAACAATAAAATTAGCAGTTTTGAAAAGAACAGCAGCCACAAAAGTCTTCAATCAGTTACAAAATTTTCAGTATAAGTTGCATAATGAAAGAAAGATATGGAATATTTTAATAAGGAAGTATTATTATCTTCATGTTCCTGGAGCGAGCAGATGCCCTTGGGCTACATTAGCATGCGACAGGACATATTGAGATGTCACTGGTGCCCGCTTGAGCTAATCGATGAACAAAGGGAAGACAAGTCATAAAAGTGATACAAGTGAAGGAAAGAATAAAGTCTTTTAAAAATGGGAGTTGGCATAATTGAGTAGTAAGAACTGAAATCAATGATTAAAAAGTGTAAAACTGGAATAGATAACACAGGCTATGCAATATGCTTAACATATACTATGTGTAATATGCTTATATGATTACTCTAATATACTCACTATTTACACAACTTTCAACAACAAATAATTTCTCATTTAAGTTCAAACATTGGCAATTTTACAACTCCAGAGTGTGCAACGTATGTAAACTAAATCATGTGGAGAGTTTGACCTTTAGAATCACAAAATAGTGGGTTTACATGATACATACGCGGATATTGCCAACCACATATGTCCTTGATGAAGGAGATATTTCCCAAACATTAATTTTCTCAGAGACTGTACCAATGGGTTTGATTAAATTATCTCAAGAACCTTAAGGTCCTATATCATTTATTTATATCAAGCTCTCTTCAAGCTGTCTATATTGACAAATCTATCCCTTTAGACAGTTCATTTTATATTCTGTATATCCTTTTGCAAGCAGTTGCTCTTGGGCTCTACTAGCATGAGACAGGACATATGGAGATGTTACTGGTGCCGCTTGCGCAAATTGATGATGAATGGGAGGACAGCGATACAGTGATTATTAACTGGTTGAGTTGGGAGGGTAGCTCAGGCCTGAGATTTGGTGCTTGTTGGCAGTACAGAGCTGCTGTCACCTGCCAGTGCAAGAGTCAGGTAGGGGCAAACAGGGCTGCGCCCAGTGATGGTGAGAGATGGTGAGAAGCTGACAGCGCCAAGTATTAAACAGAGTCTCACATACAAAGCATGAGCTCTGTCACTTGAGCAATCTTACTGGCTTCAAGCTGTACATTCTAATGTACAAATGCTGTACGGATGCTGGATCACAGTGACATTTCATGGATGCACCCCAACCTCAAGCTCTACTACAGAGCAGTTGTAATTAAGATAGTGTGGTATTGGTATAGAGACAGACCCGTAGACCTATGGAATAGAACTGAGTATCCTGAAACGCACTCACAAATATACAACCACTTAATCTTCGATAAAGGAGCAAAAAATATTAAGTGGAGCAAAGAAAGCCTCTTCAACAAATGGTGCTGGGAAAACTGGGCAGCTACATGTAAAAAAATGAACTTAGACCTCCTTCTAACGCCATGCACAAAAGTCAGATCAAAATGGATTCTAAATCTCGATATCAGACATGAATCTATAAGGTACATCGAAGAAAACATAGGAGAAACGGCTCTATGACATCGAAACTAAAAGTATCTTTAAAGACTGACACAGCACTGACCAAGCAAATGGAAGCAATGATAAACAAATGGGATTACATAAAATTGAAAAGCTTCTGCACCTCAAAAGAAACGGTGACCAAGATACAAAGACAATCCACAGAGTGGGAAAGGATATTCACCCAATACCCATCTGACAAGGGGTTAATATCCAGGATATATCAGGCACTGGTAGCACTCCACAAGAAAAAAACAGCCAACCCCATCAAAAAAATGGGGAGAAGAAATGAACAGAAGCTTCCAAAAAGAAGAAATTCGAATGGCCAAAAGGCATATGAAAAAGTGCTCTTCATCTTTAATCATCAGGGAGATGCAAATCAAAACAACAATGAGGTACCATCTCACCCCACAGAGACTGGCACACATCCAAAACAGCAAGAACAACCGGTGCTGGCGTGGATGTGGGGAAAAAAAGGGACTCTCATCCACTGCTGGTGGGAGTGCCGACTGGTCCAGCCCTTTTGGAAAACAATATGGGCATTCCTCCGAAAGCTAGATATTGAGCTCCCATTTGATCCAGCAATAGCACTCCTGGGAATATACCCTAGAGACCGAAAAAAACATAGCAGAAACACTATCTGTACTTCTTTATTCATCTCTGCGCTATTCACTATAGCTAGAATCTGGAAACAACCTAAATGCCCGAGAACAGAGGACTGGCTAAAGAAACTGTGGTTCATCTACACTATGGAATACTATGCGGCTGTCAGAAAGGATGAAATTATGAAATTTACCTGCAAATGGATGGATATGGAGTCTATCATGCTGAGTGAAATTAGTCAGAAGGAAAAGGACAGATATAGAATGACTGCATTCATTAATAGGATATAGATACCAGTGTTTTAATAAATATGGGAAATGGTAATGGCAGATTAAAACTCACCACTGAATATACACAAAGAGACTTAAGTGATAAACTCTAAATATCTGCAGGACTAGCCACAATGTGTAAATTAAGAGGGAGAGAGATGCAGAGACAGAGAGAGAGATGGAGAGAGAAAGAGAGGAAACTGGGGTACCTGTTATTAAGGCGGGTGGGGGGACGGGAGGGGAGGTACATTGGTGGTGGAAATGGGGCGCTGGTGGAGGGATGGGTGCTGGAATACTGTATTACCAAGAACCAATTATGAACACCTTTGTAATTGTATGTTTCACGGTGGTATAATAAAATAATTTAAAAAAAAAGAAATGACCCATCTAGATGTTCAAAAGCAGCTCCATTATCTGCTAAGAAATTCAGAATATATCTATATATTTCTCTGCTGCACAACATACACATACATACATGCACTCCTGGAAACTTTACAGGTTGTCATGCTCTCATTTGAAGGCAGAAGTGACGTTATTTCATTCACTGTTCTTGTATCTGTATATGTAAACTAACAGCAAGGGTTCATCCTATTTAGATGCATAAAAGATCAATGTATATCTCAAAAAATTCAAACAGTGGTCAATTCAGGGACAAGGCTTCAATGGTAGAGAGCATGTCTTGTATGAGTGAGGGCCTGGGGTCAGCTCAGCATGCATAAACCCTGAGCAGTTTGAGGTGTGATCTTGGTATCTAGAGAATGTCAAGGTCTTACTCCCAAAACAAACATCAACAACCATAATAACAAAATAATTACCATCATGTTGGGGAGCCGCTGGGGTCCCCATCAGTATCAGGACAGAAGTTCTCTTCTACCTCCGAGGTCACCGGGCAACGGAGGAAAACTCACAATTCTGGTGCAGTTCCAAAAAGGCTTTTAATAGTACAAAAAATCCTACCACCGTAATCCGATATAAAGAAAAACTCTAGCTCTGGTCAGAACTTAGACCATACATGTGAGCCCAAGTCTCCTACCAAAGAGGATCCCATCAGAGAGAGAGAGTCTCACCAAGAGGGTCCTACCAGAAAGGAGTCCCAACAAAGACAGGATCTCACTTGAAGAGAGCCCTACTTAAAAAAGGTAAGAGTACCTCAAGTCAGTCCACTTATATACACCAAAGTAATCCTGACTTCAGGGAGGGTTTTGTCGAAAAAGAACCCTAAACAGCTTCTAGATAGTAGAAGAGTGTGCCACACCCTATTTATAGGTATGAACAATGGATTATGCCAAGGACTAATCCCTTCCTCTGGGATTATCTCTTATGTAAAACACTGGAGAGAGGGGACTGGTATAAAATAATACATCTTAATTTCGTGGGCATCATGTAATCTGGATGATAACCACAGGTCCTTCTTACTTATTATCTGTGCCAGGGTAATTCTGAGTATCTTGTTCTCTGTATATTGAAAGGGTCACACACTTGCCTGCTAGAGGGCAAACTAGTATGATCTTCCTATAATCTTAAATGTTAGTCTAAATGTAGCCAGGGTGGCAGTCTCCTGGTAAATTCTAACTGTCCCTCGGCAAGTGCAGTGGGTATAAAGAGGAGCTGTACCCAATCTAGAAAACACAGAAGTCTTAGTAGATGTACAATAAGTCAAAAGTTACTCATTCTGAGTCTGTAAGTGCTACATCCTCTGTCGGGGAGCGCCGCCAGGGTCCCCAACAGTGTCAGGACAGAAGTTCTCTTCTACCTCAGAGGACGCCAAGGGAACATGAAAACTCACAAGTTTGGTGCAATTCCAAAAAGGCTTTTAATAGTACAAAAGCTTTTCCACAGCAATCTAATATAATGAACAAACTCTAGCTCTGGTCTGAACTTAGACCATACAAAAGAGCCTAAGTCTCCCACCAAAGAGAGAGGATCTCACCCAAGATGAGTCCTACCCAGAAGAAGGAGCAAAAGGCCAAAGAGCAAAAGCCAAAAGCCAAAAGCAAAAGGCTGAGGAGCCAAAAGCCGAAAGCTAAAAGGCCCAAAGTCCAAAGTGAAGGGGCCTCAAGTCGGTCCCCTTATATACACCAAAGTAATCCAACTGGGAGGGTCATGTCAACAAAGAACTCTAAACAGAGTGTAGAAGAGCAGTGCCACACCCTATTGCAGGTATAAACAAAGGTTATACCAAGGACCAATCCTTTCTACTGAGATTATCTCTTATGTAAAACACTGGAGAGAGAGAGCTGATACAAAGTAATACATCTTATTTCATGAGCTTCATGCAATCTAGATGGTACCCACAAGGTCCTTCTTATTATTATCTGCACCAGGGTGATTCTGAGTATCTTGTTCTCGTGTACTGAAAGGGTCACACTCACCTGCTTAGAGCAAACTAGTATAGTCCTTCCTATAGTCTTCCTATAGTCTCAACGTAGCCAGGATGGTAGTCTCCTGGTAAATTCTAACTGTCCCATGCAGGTTGCAGCAGGTATTATCTGTACCAGGGTAATTCTGAGTATCTTGTTCTCAGAGGAGCTGTGAGAGGAGCTGTGCCCAATCTAGAAAACATAGAAGTCTTAGTAGATGTATATGTCAGAAGTTATTCAATCAAGGTGACTTCTGTAACTGCCACACCCTCTAGCAATGTTTACATAGAATACAGGTCTCATAGAATGAACCTTGGATTAAATAAATTAAGCTGGGAGTGGGCAAAACAACAAAACTCCCAGAAAAGCTAAACCTGTCCTCCAACAACCCTCCATCAGTGTTTACATAGAAGAGAGATCTCATTAGCATGAACCCTTGCTTAAGAACATGTAAATAGATTAAGCTGTTAGTGGTTAAAAGAGCAAATCTCCCAAGCTAGCCAGACCTGTCATCCAACACCATCATATTGACATTTAAGTTCAACATTGTGGAAAATGCTTTCCTCAACCTATGGTTACTGGCAGCAGTTGAATATGAATATAGCAAATATATATTTTGGGATTTTCTTCCTTATGCTTACCTGAGGAATAAAACATTCCTTTTAGGTTCATACCTGGCAGTGCTCAGCTATGAAGCCATGACTCACAGACATGGGGTAGAGCTGCTACTGGCTCTCCCTGTGCCCAGCCACTTATGAGGTTCCCAGGAGGGATGGTGGGTTCTAACCCTGGCCCGCCAACCCAGCAGAGCCTCACAACAAGCCAGACGACCCCCCACTCCATGAGGGCCTCCATTTTCCACATCCAGACTTCCCCCTCATCAGAACTCCACCCAGCAGACCAGCCTATCACAGTCCGGCTCATCGCGACCCACCCTGCAGCAGACTTTTTTTAAAATCTGGCCCAGGTACACTGATCCAGAGACTCACAGACATGGGGCAGAGCTGCTACTGGTTCTCCCTGTGCCCAGCTGCTCATGAGGTGCCCGGGAGGGATGGCGGGTTCTAGCCCTTGCGGCTGCCGGCTTGGCCTGTGCGGTTCATCAATAAATGCTGGATTTAGAGATGACTACAGGAATATACTATCCGCACGGCAGAGCCTGGCAAGTTACCCATGTCGTATTTGATATGCCAAATACCAGTAACAATTATAGACCTCATTCCCATGACCCGATGGAATGGTTTGAGGCTCTTTATGTTCCTGGAGCAAGCAGGTGCCCTTGGGCTCTACTAGCTTGAGACAGGACATATGGAGATGTTACTGGTGCCTGCTCGAGCAAATCGATGATGAATGGGAAGACCTGGCAGCGCTCACAGCTTATTCCTAGCTCTGTTTTCAGAGAACACTCCTAGAAGTATGCCAGGGACCATATGTCATGTGGGGGATCAAATTGTAGTTTGCTGGAATACAAGGCAAGTACCTTAAGTCCGAACTGTTTCTTTAAGCTATAACATCAAAATTTCTCATCTACAATTTTTAAATAAATGTTAAAACAGTGAAAAATGTAATCATCCATATAAAAATAGTCTTTTGGATAGATCCACCTTTTTTAAAAAATTTGGTTGTACCTTTATATTTTTAATATATTTAGAGGATTCATTTAATTTCTTATTTACCTCTGAGAAAATCTACCAGATTCTGCTTACATTTCAAAATGGGTTTTGTAACCAAAAAAAGCCAGGAATTGCAGCAGTGTAAAAACATCAATCTATTAATTGTAAACTTTAATATAAATAATCCACATGAAGATTTACACTTACACCAATGTCTTTTACCTGTCCTTGATTAGTTCCGCCCTCTTGCAAAGACAAGTATAGTCAGTTCCATGTGATTGTTATTAGCCTGAAGCCAAAGAACCTGCCTGATGGATTCAGGAGCAGAAGACTCCTGCCCTGTCAAACTATGAATAAGATGAACTTGTCTGATGTGAACCTTGACTGACTCAGCAAGGTGGAATCAAAGAGGGGGCAACGCATGACAATCCATGCTTCACAGCTCTGACCACTGTGGATGACCGTGATTATCTCCAGACAAAATGACTGTAAGTAAAAGGCTTACATACACTTAAATTAAACACAGCAGGGTTTTAGTAATCTCTGTTTGCATTTTACTTTCTGTTAAGAAGGAAATTGCTTGGACTTGGAACATTTCATTTAATGGCATTTTTAGTTACCTTTTGTACTTCTAATGCCATAGTCTAAATTCACTCCAAATTACCCAGTAAGACATAGGAAACTTTTGTCCTTTTTTTGTTTATTTTTTTTAATTGCAGTAGCTTCCTTACCAATTTTACTAAATTAAATGTGTTTTAAAGCATCTCGATTCTTGAAACTTAATTATCCCAATCTCTGGGTGAAGTATAGCAAACAATACAAACCCCATTTATGTAATTTATTTTGCAAAAGAAAATAATGGAATGCAGTTGTGCTAATGATATACATGTTTCTGTATATATTTTTCCCTTTCAACAACAACTTAGCAAAACCATGTCATTTTGAAACAAAAAAAATTAAGACCACTTAGGAGTTCTGTTTTGTCCATATACTTACTAATTTCAGGAGAAGGTAAGCTGTGTAATACTAGAGTCTTTGTATTATTATACCTTATTTTTATTTTCCTTCATTTTATCCTTCTATAAATGAGCATTGTTGACAGTGACGCCAAATAAACTATGACTAAAGATCATGACTTGTAATTATAATATGTAAATAAGAGTAGAAATATGCAGTAGAAACCATGAGATCTAACAAACTAGATTTTTCATTATTTTCCAAAAGAGTAAAATTTAATTTCTGGACTATACAGGTGGTAGAAAACTTTAGTTTTAAGTCAAGTGCAAAAGTAAAATCTACAGATTTTTGCTTAAAATACATATGTCTTGAAATCCCTAAGTCCACAGTATGCATTATTTTACATCAATATTCATAAATGCAATCAGTGAATTGTTCTAATTTGTTGAATTTTACCAGCTGCATAATTTAAATTAATCATCAATAATTCAGTTTATGTTGCACTGTTGAAGGGTGAGTAAGAAGATCTTGGGCTCGGATTATGTTCTAGATGAATTAATGAGTAGCTGAAGGATGAGGATTGAGAAATGTGGAGCACTGAATCCTGTATAATAGAAACAGTAAGAAAAAACAACTTCCTTTACAAAACAGATTCACGAAGTAAAAAATGAAGAAAAAAAAGCTAAACCACCTTAAGTAAACTAGCTAAATATATTTAAATGTGCTTATAGGTGTTTTTGTGTTTACACATATTCCAGCCCACATATAAACTTATATACAAGGGAATAGATGCCATAGTTCACAAGTGTGTAGCTGGACAGATATGTCAGCAGAATGAGAGCACTACATGTAGTTCAAAAACTTCAGTTACTGAAAGTTTAAGCTGTAGCAAGACTGAGCTCACAGCCACCTTCACAGAATGCACTGAGTTCAGGACAGTGGCCATTGCAATCTTTGATTGTCAGATCCTCAGAGGGCAGATCAGGTATAAAGACCAGGAAAACACTATGAGAAGAAGACCATCACCAGTTCCAAGCTCTTCCCCATGGCAACCCTCTAGAAGAGATGGGTGTGGGGGGGTGTTGTACAGTTCAGGAAACTGATATAAACTAACTGGGCCAAAGAAACACTGTGCATCTGCCTGACTCATCTCTTGAGCTGTCATACTCAGGACACATACCCCGTGGGACAATGGTCTGTGTTTGCACATTCGTGCTAGTGATGCGGACTTGCTTTATCTCAAAAGTTTTTGTTTTTACTTGAGCATGTGTCTTTATCTCTCTCTCTCTCTCTCCTTCCTACTCTTCCCTTTTTTTTTCCCCCGAATAAACTTGTTTGACTTCACTAAACAAATAAATAAATAAAAACCAGAAAAGAAATGAGGGGAAGGGAGTGGAGAATAGGGAAGGGGAAGGCCGAGGCAGAGTGGTCAGAGGATCCCGGATCTAATAAAGATCTGGAAGAAAGATGAGCAGGTTCCATCACTCACTGCTCCTTAGGCGTACAGCCCATACCCTTAGTGAACTGTTTCTTACGATTCCCACTATAAGAGAGCAGGAATCATGAACTAATTAATTGCAGTGAGGTAAAGGTGCAGTAGTTCAAGTTTCTTACTGCCTCCTAATTCCAGCTATTTCCCTTGAATATTTGATGGGAGAGGGCAAGAGAGAATCATGAATAGTGTGCTTGCCTAGCATGTGGTCCTTGAGGGTGGAATATTATAGTCCCTTTTTGTTTGTTTTGTTTTGGTTTTCTTTTTGCATATTGGGTAACACCCAGCAATGTTCAGGGGTTACTTCTGTCTTTGCACTCAGGAATTACTCCTAGCTGTGATTAGGGAACCACATGGGATGCTGGGGATTGAACCCAGGTCTGCTGCATGCAAACCAAATGCCTTACCACCCTGAACTATTGTTCCGACCCCTCTTATAGTTCCTTGATCTCTGCCAGAAGTGGACCCCAAGCATGGAGCCACGAATAGGCCCTAACACCTCTGATTGTGTCCCCACATTACCCTAAAAAAATAGACTGGAGTTTTTCAATATTGATTTGGCTACAACCTTTCTTCTTCAATTCAACTTCAATTCAACGTCAATATAATTTAGAGTTAATTTGATATGTAACAATCTCATCAATGCCCTAATAACTAACAATAACTAACAAGGATCACAGGAATGTAGGCACTCCCCATACAACTGTGAAGGCGGATATTTTTTCTTTCATTGTTATTTTACAAAGAGAAATAAAATGAGAGAAGCCTAGTGTTCGGAATTTAGGAAACAGTGATATATTCCTAAGAATAAATTTGCCACAGTATTACAAAAAAATAGAAATAATTTGACTGTTCTTTAAATAAACCATATCTTCAACATACAACATGTTTATATTCTTTAAAATGCTGATCTTTCCCGAGGTGATCCCGTGAGGAGAACCCAAGACTTCTAATGAAGTCATGCTGCTTCAAAACACAGTACATAGTCACCGTCCTCAATATTGTTTTTACCTTATAGATCTCCTCTTGGTCATGGTATCTCATTGGATCTGTGTAATGCATTTTTTTCAATTTTTTCAAAATATCTCAATATTTCCTCTTTGGAATAGTAAAATATAAAGTAAATGATAAGATTTACAATTTAAGGGCAAGAATGATAGCACAGCAGGTAAGACATATGCCTTGAATGTGGCCAACCCTGGTTAGATTCCAAACATTTTTCATACTGTCCCCTCCAAGCACCACCAGAAGTAATTAATTGCACAGTGCAGGGCTGGGAGCAATCTGAGAACTGCCGGGGTAGCCACCAAACAAAAACAAAAAAACTGAAGATTTACATTATGAAATTTTATCTTGGCTAAACAGGTTATGCATTGTACAAGGTAAAAGTGTGGTTACTAAAATATGGTCATACTTATTCCCATTATATATATAATTAATATATATATAATTACTAGTGTAATATGTATATGCAGATATCAAATTTTGAATTAGTTTTCCATTAGCTAGCATGTTTATTCAGAACTCAGAAAATCTGAATTTCAACTTATCGTCTCAGGTTTACAGACATGTAAGCACATTATTAGGAACTGTGATTATTCAGCACACCAACACTCAGGTATCACCCAACTTCATTACTACCTGATTAATTAACCTGTTTAAAGTGTGAAAGTTGGCACCTTGTCATTAGAATCCATGGGAATAACTAATGAGAAACTATGAAATAATTTGTTCCTCAATTAAAAAAACCTGAAAGAAGAGGTTTTATCTCATTATTCTTGTTTCCTGTTATCACCTATACAAAGCCAAGAAAATTTTGCAAAAACTTAACTGTCTAAAAGAGAACAGGGTATGTAACATCTCAGGGAACATTTCACAGATCTTTAATAAAATGTGGTGTTTTTCAACAGCAAAAGGTAAGCCAAGAAGTTTCCTGGGATAATATATTCATTATAGAGCATCAATGTGAAAATAAGATTTGTACATCTCATACCTGGTGTTCAGGCTTAAGTGAGGTTTCTAGATAAGAAAATGAAAGAAGGAAAAATAATTCAGGTCAATTTTGGTGCGCCTAAAGAGACTTCCAGGAAATATATGAGTGGAGGGTAATTAGTATTGAGGGATATTAAATTATGACATTTCCATGTATTTTAAGCACAGCCTAGAGTCCAAATTAATATCAATCTGATTTATGGTATTCAATGACCATACTGCAGCATCACTCAATAGGAAATAAAGCATTAACTATATTAATTTCCCTTGTTTTCCTTTGTCCACATTAATGAAGGCATGCGTATCAAAAGTATTTTTCTAGTCTACAACTGTTTATACTATTTTCAGGTTCACCTTTTCCACACCACGCCTTATTTAAAAAATTCACAAATACCAGTGATATACACATCTATCATTTAGCATTAAAGGAAAGAAGCCAATTTTGGTTTTCTTTGTGGAAAAGTGAACAAATCTTGCTCTAGTTATTCACATTCATTTTTTATGTTAGAATTTTGTGCTCTGAATCATGGCAGTGTAGAAAGACTATAGAATCCATCCAATGTAAAGTTAAGCATAAATGAATACAGATGTTAATTAGTTGGATATCCCTATTTAATTTCTTTGAAATGCATTCTGGATCATAGCTCCTGTTCTCTTGTAAAAATCTTTAAGCATAGGCCACCCACATTTAATGAAGGAAATAGCAATTTTTTTAAAACCACTTGCATAATCTTCTCAAATCAGGATTTTGTGAAGATAATTGTTAAGATTAAATTAACACAATTCAATTAATATAATTTAGGACAATAATTTCTTATCTTATTCTTGATTTTTTATTTTACTTATTTGCAAAATACACTAACAAGTAAAGAAAAAAAGAAGCCTATTGAGAGCCTAAGATAGAACTTGTCTTGCACAGGTTGATCCAGGTTCGATCCCTCAATCACTGCTAGGAGTGATACTTAAGCACAGAAACGGGGTAGACACTTAGTATCATTGGGTATTGCCCCAAACCCAAAAAACAAACATAAAAGAACAGGTTATTAGTTGGCAACATGTTATGAACATTTATATATGAATACATATTTCCTGAAAACTCTCTCAATAGCATGTAACAAAAAAACATGAGTCAAATTCAGCATACCACCTAATCTACGGTATAATATATATGTATATGGTATAACAATATATTTGCTATCGTATGATATCTATGGATTAACTTTTATGTTTTACTACTATAACAATATTTTCTATTTTTGAATATAATTGGTACTCTAAACTTTGTTAAGCAACACACATGAAAGCATCATTCTAAAAACTTTATCTAATTACACCAATTTATGGATGTAAAAACTCAAGTCCAACAGTATCTAGCATCTTGTCAGACTTTGTATTCTGACATCAAATTATAAATCTTGCTCTCTACACTATGTTGTATTTAATCAATAAAGAATACACCAAGAAAAAGCATCCTCTTATTATGCAATCAATTAATGTCTAACTGTACTGCAGTATGGAGTTTTTCATTTACTTTTTAGCATAGAAAACAAAATGCAGGGTAAAATAGTTTTATGGAATCAATTATAAAACTAAACCTATCAAAATTCATTTAATAGTAAATCTCAGATATTCTTCAGAAAATTTATCCATCTAATTTAATATTATTGACAGACATTCGGTGAACACTGAAGTGATTAAGTAAAATCTGACAAAAATGCACAACCAAGAAGATAATTTGCTGAAGAGGTATCAGGGAAACCCACATGTGCATTTTCATAAAGCATATTTTGCTAAGTGAAAACAGAAATGAGAGAGAAAAAGGAAATGAAATAAAGGAGGTTCCTGCCAGGGCAGCTTCTTTATCTTATTTGTGTAAGATTAGCTATTTAAACATTTATAACAGTCTAAGTGAAGAGAAAGAAAATGACTTAAAACTTTAAAAGCATCAATATCATTTCAAGGTAAACAAGTGCACATTTAAAATGATTAGAGGATTATTTGTGCTTTCTCTTTTGGTTCAAAACTAAACTTAAAAATAAGAAAGTGAGTTTTTAAAAGATAGTCTTTCAATAACAAATATTCTGACTAATGGAAGATGAAACAAATGAGTTGTGATTATATGATGAACTCTAAACCCAGTAATATGTCATGGGAAAGGAATAAATACCAAATTCAAATGAAATGAAATAGACACTGTCTACAGAAAGTAGCAAGTGAATAATATAAATAAGTGATATTCACAGAATATGTTCCCAATTCCACATGTTCATTGCTAACATTTTATGTTTTGTTTATGTGCAGTATATTTTTGTAAATTTTATAAAAATCATATTCATTTTCCTTCCATTACATTAATAAACTAATCATGCAACATACTCATACATAGGTATACCTACCTATATATATGTATTATTAATGTCAACATCTGAAAACCAAGAATGAAACTTTAAAATGGGATTTAAAAACTGTTTCATACCTTCCATCTGATACCATATTTGTTTCAGTGTGTAACTTCTCATTCGTTTCATATTTACTCTACTTTATAACTAGAGAGATGATAGTTATGCTACTGCATTGGGGTTATTTTATTTTTACGGGTCGAGAATACCAGGAAATGGTTGTCTCTATTGGAAATGCAATGGAGAAGCTCAGAATTAGTGGCATTCCTGGTAATGTTTTCGATTTATTTTTATGTCAGTAGAGAGAAGCATTGCTATTGTTGAATCTTATCTCTACTCCAGAACTGAAGGGAGTGTATTATGTGACTTCCTTCCTTTGTTGTCCCCAATAGCAGGGGTCAGGTTTCTACCTCATTCAGCAGACACTGAAAAGGAACACAAACTCGAGTAAATCAAGCTAAAAATAGTCATGCCCTCCTACCATTGCTTTAAGTGAAGCCAGGCTTATTCCATAGGTTACCTTACTTGTCTACTTTAATTAAACCTAAGCATCTCATATAGGAGGTTAGAGAACCTTGTTAGTATACTTGGCAGTCATTCTCATGTACCGAAATTCTAGTGCTCGAAAGTGACTTTAGTTCCTATCTAAAGAGAGCAACTTGCTGCACTGGAAGCTCCCTTGAACCTGTCACTGTCTCCACCATCAACTCACACAGGCAACATGGAGTTAATTCCCATAGACAATTACCCCCATCTTTCAGATCTTTATTTGAATAATACCTGAATACTACCAAGAGTGTATCTGGGAAATTAAATGATAGATTCTAGGCTTTTTTAATTCATCACATAGGAAATCCATGTAAATAGGATATGTTATTTTTTTCCTGTAGCTCCTTAATCAATCTTTGATACTACAATCAGACAGAAAGCAAAATGACACTTTTTCTCTTGCATTTGTAGTAGAAACAGAGTCTCTCAAAAGAAAATTTTATTCCATTAAACATGCTATAGTCACATATCACTGAAGTTTAGAATTTATTGAAAGTTTTGTGAGGTCTTTTTTGGGGGAAAAAGAGGTGAGTAGTTTGGGTTACTTCTAACCCTGCTCATGACTTACTCCTGGATCTGTACTCAAGGATCACTCCTAGTACTCAGGGACCAAATCAGGCTCTGCAGCATGCAAAGCTAGAACATTAAGTCAGCACTAGCTCTTCTTTCCCCAGCTAACTTTTAATCCAACAAATATAAATGTATAAGACATTTCTTTACTTCAGTTAGCCCAAGTCAATTTACATCTTGTATATAAAGTGCTTTGTCACTGAAAGATTATTTTCTTATGAAAATTTGGATAATAGTTAGGAATTTGTTTCTGCTTAGATTGTTTTTTAAAATATCAAGTTAAACAATAAAAGTCTAATCTACTTAACTATAATGCTCAATAATGAAGGGAGGAGACAGGTTTTTTTTTCTTTTTCTTTTTTAAAGTCTTCTAAATGTTAGACCATTTTGTAGTGGCCTAATTTTTTCACATTGCTTGGAATAGTAGCTAGCAAGTGTTATTCAATTATGTAGATAACATAGAAAGGAAAAAGTAGTATCTAACCCAGAAACAATCATTAATTGTAGACATGGTATTAGAACACTCCAAATCTGTCAACTTTAGATGAAATATTTGGTTGACTGTTTTGTTCTTTAAATCATACAGTTTCCTATCAGTGAGAAGTAAATAGCAAGATACCTTAAGGGAAGGAAAACTCTGTCAGGTCAAATGGGTGGAAAACAGCCCAGTGTGACCTGATAGAAAAAAATGTGTTTTGTGGCCATCAGTTCTCTTCCAGGTGCCACACAGGAACACAGGGGTCTAAAACGCAATTAATTATTCTAAAAGCTTTCTGCCCATTGCTACTCTGACATTTAAGATATCTGACAACGTGTTACCTTCTTGTCTCTCTTTGAAATGCTGTTTACCAGAGGAACATAATTTTCATTTCTAAGTCATAGCTTACTTATTAAGCAACCATGAACTTGTCACTATTTTGTTAATGTTTTAGAAACAAATTATTTAACTTTTGATTTTTTTTATTTTCATCATTCATAACAGACTACTGGGTTATTTTATTTATTTATAAGAAATTATTTCCAAAATGCTAAATATTATGCTAAATATTATATTTATATTTTGGGGGAGGGCAGGGTATGAAAATATTTAACTAAAATAGCATTTGTGTTTCTTCAGTGACCATTGTGGGGGTTACCATGTCTTTTAAAATGTTATTGATATATACTTTTGGTGTAGAAAATGTATGCATTCATTTTAAGTAACGAAATTAAAAAAACTGTACAACAAATCAATATCCAATACATAAATGAAAAATGTGCAATCAAGCTAAAAATATCCTCGACCAAGGTGCTGGTTGTCTGTGTTGCTTAGTTACCCATGACCAAACAGGCTGACAGCACCATGAACTCTCAGGCTGAGATGGTGTAATTACCAGCCAGATTTCCATTTCATTAAGTTCCACTTAAAAATCCTGAGAATTTTGAAATGTGTATACTTAGAAGATTCCACCATTATAAATGAAATGAAGTTTACCACCTTAAAAAATTATATTCAAGCATGTGCCTATCAGTCACTTAACTAAAACCTTTGAAACCTAATAATGGCAATTTGAAGATAAACTTTATTTTTATAAAATTTTTCAAAAAGTGATAAAAATATATTTCTCTTTTTGATCATAAAAATGGCCTTTTATTTTCTACATTAAATACAAATAAAGTTAGGATTGGAAAACTTTCTTCTGTTTTGTACCCTTATAAAACTATAAAACATTGATTTGTACTTTCCATTAATGGTAATTCTTTCATGATTCTATCCCTAATTTTAATGTTTAAATGGAGGTTAATTCCTCAGATATCTTAGATGATTTAGCAGAGTTCTGTGCAGCGAACGTAGTAATTCAGTTCATCAGACAACAAAGCCCATTAGCAGATATTGCCAAGTAACTACTAAAAGGCAAGGATAAAGGAAATGTAGAGATTCATATCCCTTCATAATTAACACACAAAGCTTAGAGTGCAGATTACAGTAGGATTATGGTGAATTATCAAGTACATTTGATGTTCACTTTATAGATTCCTTATTGTTTATTATGCTTATCTGAAATATATATGCATTCATTTAATTCCATAAGCATATAATTGAAACAAATAGCTGAAATCCATTTATATCATCTGAAAGTAAAAAAGATTATGTTTCAGGCATATTTGCATCCATTTACAGTCCAATAAACTGGACAGCATTTTACTGTTCCATTTCCTCTACTCTCTATAAAGAAAAGAGCATTCGCCCTCACTGTTCTCAACTGAATATGTTATTTAAAATTTTTTAAAAATAGTTGTCTGTATTTAATGCTCAGTTCTGGTATAATAAAATACTTATAAAAAGTTGTCAATATAATTCATGCTTAAAGGCATTAAAACCACAGTAGAGATAAACTAATGCTGAAAATAGTCTTTTGCTTTTCTAAACCACTTTAATTCTATATTCTATAGTAGTTATATTTTTTAGATGGAATTCACATTAACCATTTCATAACAAAATATTCAGTGAATTTTGCATATTTATAATTTTGAACATCCACTTGTTGGTTCAAAAAATATTTTCATCACCCTAAAAAGGAAGCTGATACTCAGTAAGTGTTTGCTCCCTGTATACCCTTTCTTCCAGTCCTGGCAACCTTCTGTCTCTGTGACTTTACCTAATGTGAAAGATTCAAGTAAATGGAAACAATATATGTGATGATTTTGTCTGACTTTTCAGCAGCATACTGTAATTATTTTTATTTCAATTATTTTAGAAAATGTTTTCGCATTTATATTACAGTCATTTTATAATATCTATTGACTACAATATATAAAATAAGATATTTGACCACACATTTAAAATTAACAAGACTTTTTCAAATATGGCATTGAATTTCTTGCAATTTTTTGTTTGTTCACTAGATGCTATATATATATATATATATATACATATATATATATATATATATATATATTGCTTCCTGAGTCACACCAACAACATAACAACATTCAGGGGGTTACTCCTGGCTCTTCACTCACAAATTATTCCGGAGGTGCTGGGGGGACATGTGGGATGCAGGGATCGAAACCAGATCCGCAGCGTGCATGGCAAATGCCCTACCAGCTGTTCTATCACTCCGGCCCCTAGATGCTGTTGAAAATATATCATAAGATATATTTAAACATATATATTTTCCTTCTAATAGTATTTCCTAAGTAATGCAGCACATATCTGCTTATTTTGCAGGTATTAAGGTTGATGCAAGTAGCCACATTATACTTACCCTATAAGCAAAGTTTGATTTGTCTATCGATTTTTTCTAAAACCCATGAAATAGTGTTTATAGCAACATAAAGCAAAAAAATGAGAGATGAACTAAGTTTTTAATGAAAATTATTTTATTTACTGCATGTACAATATAATTTCCTTTTAGTTAAGTGAATAAAAATAAACTTAGGTCAAGGTTAAAATGCATTCGCTTTAATTCCCCTAGTTGTTAAAAACTATACCTAATTCTTTTGTTTGTTGGTTTTACTTGAACTATGCCCTTCCTACATAGTTTTTTTATTTTTTTGCTTATTTGTTCTTGAAAATTTCTTCTTTTCACATGTTATTTGAAAACCTGTATTTTTACTTTTCTCTCAAATTCTCAGTAAGATGTTTTCCTCATTTTTTCTATTGTTTTATGATAGGTGGGGACATAGTTTCCTTTATCAAACTTTTCCCTAGTGGCTAAAATCCTCCTCATATTTAAACATTTGCCTTTTAACCAGTTAAAAGTACCAAATGGAGCAAAGAATGCCTCTTCAACAAGTGGTGCTGGGAAAACTTGACAGCTATATGGAAAAAAAAATAAATTTGAACCTCTGTCTAAAACCATGCACAAAAATCAGATCAAAATGGATTAAAGATCTCAATATCAGACCTGAAACCATAAGTACATTGAAGAAAATATAGGAAAAACCCTCCATGACATTGAAGCTCAAGACATCTTCAAAGATGAAACACCACTAACAAAGCAACTGAAAGAAAAGATAAGCATATGGGACTACATGAAACTAAAAAGCTTCTGCACCTCAAAAGAAACAGTGACCAAGACACAAAGACAGTCCACACAGTGGGAAAGAATATTCACCCCAAATCCATCTGATGAGGGATTAATATCCAGAATATATCAAGCACTTTTTAGAACTTGTACGAAGAACTCATACAAGAAGAAAACAGCCAACCCAAAAAAAAATGGGGAGAAGAAATAAACAGAAACTTTGACAAGGAAGAAATTTGAATGGCCAAAAGGCATATGAAAAAATGCTCATAATCACTAATCATCAGAGAGATCAAAATCAGAACAACAATGAGATATCATCTCACACTACAGAGAGCTATCTCATCAATTGTTGGTGGGAATGTTGACCAGTACAGTCTTTTTGGAAAATAATATTGACATTCCTCCAAAGACGAGAAATTGATTTCCTGTTTGACTCAGCCATACCACTCCTGGGAATATACCCTGGGAAGCCCAAAACACACAGCAGCAACACCATCTGCACTTTTATCTTCATAGCAGCACTATTACAATAGCCAGAATCTGGAAACAGCCAGTGTGCCCGAGAACTGATGACTGGATAAAGAAACTTTGGTACGTCTACACAATGGAATGGTATGCAGCTGTTAGGAAAAATGAAGTTATGAAATTTTCCTATAAATGGATGGAAATGGAGAGGATCATGTTGAGTGAAATTAGCCAGAAGGAAAAATACAGATATAGAATGACTGCATTTATTTGCATGACATAAGTATATATATAAATATATATGTATTATGTATTATGTATACATTATGTATACATGACATAAGTATATATATAAATATATATATGTGTGTGTATATGTATATATGTATATGAATATTATGATACCAATATCCAAGGTCAGGCAAAGAGAAATCAGGAGGTCTTGTCAAAAGTGGAATCTAATACAAGTGTGTGGGAGTCAGAGGTTAGGTAAGACAGAGAAGGGAACATTGTGCTAATAATCGTCGAAAATGTAATACCATCCTAGAACTCAGCCTTGAATATAGGTAAAAGATACACCAAGTAACTTTTAAATGTATATATTGCAATACACAATGTATAAGAAAGAGAGAGAGAGAGAGAGAGAGAGAGAGAGAGAGAGAACCTCCATAAGAGAGGCTAGGGGAGAGTGGAGGAATTGGGGTTATTGGTGGTGGGAAATGAGCACTGATGGGGGGGATGGGTGCTGGAACACTGTATGACTGAATCACGAACATGAACATCTTTGTAATTGTATATCTTACGGTCGTATAATAAAATATTTTAAGTATTTTATTATACCACCGAGAGATATACAAATAAAGATATACAATTAAAAAGTTCATATTTGGGTTTTGGTCATACAGTGTTTCAGCACCCATCCCTCCACCAGTGCCCATCTCCCACCACCAACGCCCCCGGTTCCCTCCCCCCTTCCCCAGCCCACCTCCATGGCAGGTTTTTTATTTCTTTCCTTTTCTCTCTCTTTCTCTTTTCCTTCCCTTCCAGATTATGGATTACAGAACATACATTAAAAGGTTGTCATGTGTATCATTTTGCCTCTATTTAATGCTCAGTTCTAGGTTGGCATTAGTACCCTCGACAATTATTAGCACACTGTTCCATTTTCTGTCTTACCTAACCTCTGACTCCCACACGTTTGTGATAATTTCCACCTTTGACAAGACCTCCTGATATATGTTTCACTTGACCTTGGATATTGGTATCATAATGTGTACATATATATTTATGCCATGCAAATAAATGCAGTCATTCTGTATTTGTCTCTCTCCATTTGGCTCATTTCGCTCAATATAATCTTCTCCACGTCCATCCATTTATAGGAAAATTTTATAACTTCATTTTTCCTAACAGCTGCATAGTACTCCATTGTGTAGATGTACCAAAGCTTCTTTATCCAGTCATCGATTTTCGGGCACTCTGGTTGCTTCCAGATTCTGGCTATTGTGAATAATGCTGCTATGAACATAAAAGTAGGGATGGTGTTTCCGCTGTGTATTTTTGGTTTCCCAGAGTAGATTCCCAGGGAGTGGTATGGCTGGGTCAAATGGGAGTTCAATTTCTAGTTTTTTGGAGGAAAGTCCATATTGTTTTCCAGAAAGGCTGTACCAGCCGGCATTCCCACCAACAATGGATGAGTGTCCCCTTTTCCCCACATCCACGCCAGCACTTGTTCTTGCTCTTTTGAATATGTTCCAGTCTCTGTGGTGTAAAGTGGTATCTCATTGTTGTTTTGATTTGCATCTCTCTGATGATTAGTGATGATGAGCATTTTTTCATATGTTTTTTGGCCATTCGAATTTCTTCCTTGCTGAAGTTTCTGTTCATTTCTTCTCCCCATTTTTTGATGGGGTTGTTTGTTTTCTTCTTGTAAAGTTCTACCAGTGCCTGATATATCCTGGATATTAACCCCTTATCAGATGGGTATTGGGTGAATATTCTTTCCCATTCTGTGGACTGCTTTTGTATCTTAGTCACTGATTCTTTTGAGGTGCAGAAGCTTTTTAGTTTCATGTAGTCCCATATGTTTATCTTTTCTTCTAGTTGCTTTGTTAGTGAAGTTTCACCATTGAAGATGCCTTTAGCTTCAATGTCGTGGAGGGTTTTTTCCTATATTTTCTTCAATGTACTTTATAGATTCAAGTCTGATATTGAGATCTTTAATCCATTTTGATCTGATTTTTGTGCATGGTGTTAGACACAGGTCCAAACTCATTTTCTTCATTCTTAAGTTTTCCCTTTAGAGAAACAATTGTAGTTAATGAACCCTGGATTATATAACTCCATCTTTGTGGATTTATTTCTTCATATAACTGTAATGACTAATGTACCCTCACTTTTTATGCAATTATGCATTAGAGGTGACTTTTTTTCTTTTTTGTTACACTTCTATTTTCTGTTATCATTTCTAGTTTTGTCTGTTTGAAAATCTATATACTTGAACACCCTGCATAAAACCTTGAAAATTTCTCACTATTCCTTTTGGTAGTAGTGGGACTAATGAAAACTACAATGCTTATTTGATTTTGCTTTTAAGAGCATTTTCTTCTCTTCTATTTGTTTTCAGATATTTGATTAATTGCATTGTTCTGAAATTTATACAAAGCATGCTGGCATTTTTTGTGGGTTAGCTTTGTTGCTGTTTTCATTGTACAGAATCATGTCATACCCTTACAAATGCACATACTATCTTATACCTCTTTTTCTCATTTCCTGTCAAATAGTATGGATGACATAACCACTTAATCTGAAAATGTGTATTTCACAGTTTTAAATTATTTGGATTTGGAATTATAATTTTATATTGCTTTGCTATGAACTCTTTTAGTTTTGCTGAATTTTCAGTGACTCGATAGTTCTCTTGTCTAATATCAGTCTTTAATATTATATTTGTATTTTCCAAGTAGATCATTACTTTTATTCTCTATTAGCATGTTTGATTCTAGTTGAGTGTATTCTACTGGTGGAGATTCAATATGAGAAGCATGAATTGATATACTTTCATTTTTGCTTTATATTTGTTTAAGCAACTGTTCATCAACTCCCAAAAGGATCTTTGTGAGGGTACAGCACTGCATTTGAAAAATATGGATTATTTTCAAACTAATTGGCAAGTTTCCTAAAAACATACTTGGATATTTTTCCTGAATATACCTCAATGCCCACGACTTCACCTTTTTCTCTCTTAAATAGTTATTATGATGATATCACCAAGTATAGTAGTATAATTAACCTCCATATATATCTACTGGATCCCTGGCAGTTTCATTAATTTGAATAGCAGCAGAACTTCAAGAAATTTTATTTAAAATAAATTTTAAATTTCACCAATAATAAAGTTCCATAATCTTTACTTCCTAAATATTTGTGCTCAGACATTAATTTTACTATAAACATTGTATTCCAATGTACTATATAATAATGGGGCTAGAAAGGTAGCAAAGTAGGTAAAACAATTGACTTGTACATGAGCAACCTGAGTCCAATCTTCAGCAACCCATAGGGTTCTCCTGAGCCAAACCAGGAATGGGTCCTAAACACAGTGTCAGGAATAAGCCCTAAGAACCTTTCGGTGCCCAATTCCTTGCATCACAACAGAAAGTGAAATCATTATCCCATCTTGCTTCTTCCTGTTCTGTTCAATATTTCTGTTCATATTATCACACTTTAGCTGCTCTAATATGCCTATTAATTGCATATTATAGCAGGCAAAAAGTGATGTAGTAACTACTCCTATATTTGCCCTATTTTATGTGCTATGCTCCATCTTGTGCTAAATGAATGTGATCCTTTATGTTTAAATATATATGTAAAGTATTGAAGAAGTTTTGATTTATCATTTTGACTAACAGAATATTTTTAAAGAAAATCTATAAATTTAATTAACTCACAATTTAATGAGATAGAAATATCATGATCTTTGTTCAGTAGTATATCTTAAAATGAAAGTGAATTATTTTTATATTTAGTTACAAAGAGAATGCAGCACTTGTATATTATATTCACACATATTTTGTCTTTCTACTAATTATGACACTGCTATAATAATTTCTTATATAGAACTTTTTCATTAAAGTTTCCTTAGGACACTATTTTTTTGTTACATCTACACAATGGACTACTATGCAGCTGTTAGGAAAAAATGAAGTTATGAAATTTGCCTATAAATGGATGGACATGGAGAAGCTCATGGTGAGTGAAATTAGCCAGAAGGAGAGAGACAGATACAGAATGACTGCATTTATTTGCATGACATAAATATTTATATGTACATATTATGATACCAGTATCCAAGGTCAGGTGAAGTACAGATCAGTATGTCTTGTCAAGGTCAAAACTACCACAAATGTGTGGGAGCAGAGGTTAGGTAAGACAGAGAAAGTAGCAGTGGACCAATGTTTGTAAAAGTCTATTACAATCCACAACATGCAAGAGAGGGAAGAGAAAGAAAGAGAAAGAGAGCAAAGAGATGGAAAACCTGCCATGGAGGCAGGCTAGGGGAGGGGAGGTTATCGGGGACATTGGTGGTGGGAGGTGGGCACTGGTGGAAGGATGGGTGCTGGAACACTGTATGGCTTTAAACCCAAACATGAACATTTTTGTAATTGTCAAAAATAAATAAATAAATGTAAAAAAAAGAAAGAAAAAAGAATACTAAAAGGTATCTATCTATCTATCTATCTATCTATCTATCTATCTATCTATCTATCTATCTATCTATCTATCTATCTATCTATCTATCTATATGAGATTGGAAAGTTTAGTGATGAAAGAGAATATTTTCTTAAACATAGTTTAGAAATATTCTAAGAAATTACATACAGAACATACAATAATTTGTTTGGTATTTTATGGGGGAGTGTGGCACACTTGGCAGTACTCAGGACTTTCTCTCAGCTCTTCACACAGGGATCACTCCTGAGGCAGCTCTGGGAACAATAAGCGATGCTGGAGATTGAACTCAAGTTGGCCATGTGCAATGCAAGTCCATACCCTCTAGCCTAAGAATTTATATATTTAAAGCAAGTTATAGTCTGACAGTTGAAATCACTGAGTTGGAGAAATGAGGTCAATTTATATATTTTCCTATGTCCCTATAGGAAGAACAAATTAATTACTGTCTTTCAGTTAAAGTCAAAGAAAGAGTTCTATTAAAATATTGAAAGCTATACCCTGGGAAGCCAAAAACACACAGCGGAAACACAATCCGCACTTTTATTTTCATAGCAGCACTATTCACAATAGCCAGAACCTGGAAACAACCAGTATGCCCGAGAACTGATGACTGGATAAAGAAACTGTGGTACATCTACACAATGGAATACTATGCAGCTGTTAGGAAAAATATTGAAAGATAATTAACAAATTGTGCATTGCTATCAAGACTTTCTGATGCTCTATTTACTTTCTCAATTAAATAGGCATCTAAAATTCAGTTTGCATGCATGCATTTTGAGTTGTTTCTTTAATCAGGATTATTTTGTTCTGTGGGTTATATTAGATGGAAAATAAATCTTCAGCAACTTTGTTATGATGGAATATACTACACAATATATTGTATGTGTGTATCAATTATAGATTGCTATTTTTAGTTTAAAAGCACAAGTCTGAGTGATAGCACCGTGTGTAGGGTATTTTACCAGGTATGTGGCCTTCTGTGTTCAATCCCCCATACCTCATAAGGTCCCTGGGCACTGCCAGGCAGATCAGGTCACAGATGGCTATGCTCAGGAATAAGTCCTGAGCACAGCTTGGGTGTGACCCAAAAACCAAAATGAACCAAAATAAAATATATACACTCTCCCACTTATAAGCCCCTACCAAAATAAGCAGAAATTTATCTATAAAATGAGTGAAAAGTTTCTTTGGTCTTCCTTTTCATTTACAACATAAAACATGCAAATGCTTATTTATTGGGGCTTAAGAACAAGAAAAGGAGAATTAGAGATCAGAGTGAAAAACAAAAACCGTTAAGGTCATCTAGCATAAATATAGATCATCTCTTTTCCTGAGTATATTGGTAGCATTAATTGAGCAGCCAGATAGAGAAGCAACTTGCACCTGCTCGTTGAAAACTTGTAAGGACTTTACGGTTTTGTTCTCCTAGGGCTTTTATTTATTTATTCATTTATTTATTTATTTATTCATTTATTCGTTTATTTATTTATTTGTCTATTTATCCGTTCATTCGTTCATTTATTTATTTATTTATTGACTCATTCATTCATTCATTTATTCTTTTGCTTTTTGGGTCACACCTGTCAATCAATGCTCGGGATACCTCTGGCTCTGCACTCAGGAATCACTCCTGGCGGTGCTCATGGGACCATATGAGATGCTGGAGATCGAACTTGGGTTGGCCACATGCAAGGCAAATGCCTACCCACTGGACTATCACTCCAGCATCCCCCAGACTTTATTTATTTATTTTTTTTTGCTTTTTGGGTCACACCTGTCAACACTCAGAGGTTATTCTTGGCTCTTTGCTCAGGAAATACTCCTGGCGGTGCTCAGGAGTATGGGATGCCAGGGATTGAGCCTCGGTGGCTGTGTGCAAGGCAAACGCCCTACCCGCTGGCTATTGCTCCGGCCACTCCTAAGGCTTTTAAAGCTGGGGCCAAAGCGATAGCCCAGCGGTAGAGCGTTTTTGCCTTGCACGCAGCCAGCCTGTGCCGGCCTGGGTTGATCTCCGGCATCCCATGTGGTCCCCGGGCACCACCGGGAGTGCTTCCTGAGTGCAGAGCCAGGAGTAGCCCCTGAGCATTGCCGGGTGTGATCCAAAAAAACAAAACAAAAAAAAATTAAAGCCGAACTAAATACATTATTTAGACTTGTATTATTCATTTACTTATTTTAAATAAGAGACACAATGTTCTTGCAAAGCGTAAGTTGTCTCATCTTTCTTTGCATTTTTCTTGCCTTTCTTCCTCCGCTTATGATTATAAGCACATAAAGTTTGTGACATGAAAAGCTTTGATGCGTTTTCAAGAAACAGCCATAGGTTTCACTTGGCAAGTACTTTTAAAATGCAAAATTTTGTCGGACATAGAGAGAAGACTCTTACAGATCTAATTCTTGGCACCACAGGGTCCCCTCAGCATCTATATGGGTAGAGACGTGGAAGCCCCAGAGGACCTTTGGGTGTGTCTTTGGTGGACTCCTAACTATTGGGTAACCCATTTATTACCTAGCACTGCAGGACTATATAGTGTCTCATCCTTTTCTGAATCCATAGCCAGTTGGCCTAACATGGGGGGGAGGGAGAGCTATATGGAAGTTTCTGGACTTTCTGAATATGCCTTCCCTTTTGCCAAAAGTCAAAATAAGGGAATAAATCAAGACAAAATGTACAGATAAATATTTTTTTTTTTTTTTTTTGGTTTTTGGGTCACACCCGACAATGCTCAGGGGTTTCTCCCTGGTTCTGCACTCAGGAATTACTCCTGGCAGAGCTTGGGGGACCATATGGCATGTCGGGATGGAACCCGGGCCAGCATGGGCCGGCCACTTGCAAGGCAAATGCCCTACCCACTGGGCTATTGCTCTGGCCCCAGATAAATAATTCTTAAAAAATGTACCATCTACAAAGTAAATCTGCCTTCTGTTTAAAAAATAAAAGGGTAGGGCAATTTTTAACAAATTAATTTAAATACAAATTTAATTTTTTTTTTTTGCTTTTTTTGGGTCACACCCTGCAATGCTCAGGGATTATTCCTGGCTCTTTGTCCAGGAATTACTCCTGCTGGCTTCCCCAGAGAATAATATGGGAGGCCAGATATTGAACCCAGGTAGGCCTTGTGCAAGGCAAACTACCTACCCACTGGACTATCACTCTGGACCGAATTTAAATGTATTAATGTAAATTTCATTCTCAGATATCTGCTTTTTGTGACCAACAAGAACTGACAGAAAACTATTAAATACATTTATCAAAACAAAGTCTTCTATAGTTTGTTTCAAAGACAAATACCTAATATATAAGTAAATGTGTTTAGGTTATTTCCAATCCATTTATTCATTTATCAATTTTATATCATTTATTGGATATGTATTTTGTGTACTAAAGGACACAAATGAATTTAGTATTATTGCAATGAGCATTCTTTGCATATATATGTATATATGTGTGCATATGTATATATGTATACGTATACACACATATATACATATATACACACATATAATGTACATGAGTGTTTGTGTGTACATTGGGATAAATGAAAAGAGAAAAATTAAGAAGAGAAGAAGATTGCTATAGTAAAATAAAATTATTCTGGGATGCTTTCCCAATTGAGAAATTAAGACTGGGAATAATAATGATAATTAAAGAAGGATGTGTAAAAATTTACTTAACTTCAACAAAAAAAAACTATAAAGAAAATAATAGGATGAAATTACTCAATTCTCAAGAGAACAATTGTAATGACTATGAAAAAGCAGTAGTGAAACAATTCTCTTAGAGCCTTCGTATCTTAAACATGTGATCCTCTGAGGATGCCAGATTCTCCAGCCTCTTAAATCTTGAATATGCACTTTTTTGTGTGAGAAATACTGTTAACTGTAGTCTGTGAAAGACTTTTTCCTGAAAAAAAAATGGAATAAATATAATAAAACTATGAAAAGAAAAAATCAGTTCTGAGCAACATATATCTTGAAAGAGATTTAAAACACCCAGTTGTATGTATCTAGAAAAATATTACTTATTATCATATTCAGGATTTGTTTATTTTATTCCATACATTTTTCAGAAAACATTTTACATAAATGATACTGAAATCTTGCTACTAGAAGTAATATCAGTGTATTCAGGAGAAATGCAATAACAGCTGTAATTTAAGAAATGTAATAATGCAATAGGGTAGATTAATAGATGGCTAAAATTGATATGGTTAAACAGATGATAGAGCTAACATAGTAATATGTTGATTGTACATTCTGTGCGATAAATATATAAAATTCATAAACATATCTGCATGAACGTATTTGGACAAGTCTTCAACTTCTCAGTATGGTTAACATTGTTATATTGTAATCTAAACACTTTAATTGACAAAATTTGAAGTAGTACATAAACATATTCACGATAATGTGTTTTTATTTCTGGCCAAATAGTACACATTTTTCAATTATATAAGCCTTTAGAATAAAACTTTAAATCCTAGTACAAAATTTAATGAAATATTTTGAATGTAGTTTTGGGTCCTTAAATCATAGTCACCAGACCAGCCCACAGAACAACGCGCTTCCCAGCCCATGCCCACCCCCACCCCGAGGTTCCTTGAGTTCATCACTGCCGCTGCCATGGCTGGTTCTGGGTGACCTACTTCACAACAACCGTAGCAACGTACTTACACACACACAAATCCCAGTAGTGCCCCTGTGATCAGAGGCAAAGACCCTTTTATCAAAAGGGATTAAGCTACGATAACATTGGTGCAAAATTCAAAAGGATCACATCCCTTTGAAAGAGCCCAGAGTCCAGGAAATAGAAGGAATGATGGGTCAGTGGTCGGCCCCAGGGTGCCCAAACACCGCCTGAAGGGAAGGGGCACAAGAAGTGGGTGGGCACCCAGGGCTCCTGGACAGGAAGGAGGCTGCCCCACTCCCAGGCTCCAGGCTGGCTCCTGTGCTCCTGTTGGGCAGGAGGTATTGTTTGTGGTACCGGCTGTCGGCAGTTCTGCAAACGCCTGGGTTCTCGAGTCAAGATGCCGATGAAAAACTGGGTCTTCAGGGAAGAGCGAGACGTGACACCAGACAGCGCCACCGACAGCACAGGGTGGAGGCGAGGCACGACCAGCAAAGGCCCCCAGACGAGGAGAGTCCAGCTTCAGGGTCGCGGGAGAAGAGGTGCGGGCCCAGCTGGCGGCTGCGGTGCCCTTCCCGGCGGTGCCCACCACCTGCAGCCCCATCGCTCAAAAAACCACTAGTGCACGACTTTGAAAGATTGTAATATATTCTCTGGGACAGACAAGGGGCGGAGCTGCTACTTGCTCTCACTGTGCCCAGCCGCTCATGAGGTGTCCGGGAGGGATGGCAGGTTCTCGCCCTGGCCCGCCACTCCAGCAGAGCCTCACAACAAGCCAGAGGAACCCCCTCTCCATGAGAACCTCCATTTTCCACATCCAGACTTCTCCCTCGTCAGAACTCCACCCAGCAGACCAGCCTATCACAGCCCGCCTCGCGGCCGCTTAGTATGCTACCCGCACGGCAGAGCCTGGCAAGCTATCTGTGTTGTATTTGATATGCCAGATACCAGTAACAATTATAGACCTCATTCCCATGACCTGATGGAATGGTTTGAGGCTCTTTATGTTCCTGGAGCAAGCAGGTTCCCTTGGGCTCTACTTGCATGAGGCAGGTCATATGGAGATGTTACTGGTGCCCACTCGAGCAAATCGACGATGAACGGGAAGACAGTGATACAGTGATAGCATATGCTTAACAACCTGTGTGAGGTTCTGAGTTTTCTCCCAGCTCCACATACCTGTCCCCAAACCAGCCTCAGTGTGATGCAATGCCATTGATTACCTTTTGGTAATAGTTCCTATAAAACATATAGGAAAAGACCTGTATTTACTAGACTATTCAAACTTTAGTATGATGTCAGTATGAGCCAGGCATGGTATTGGGAGATTGAGTTGGTGGTGGATTGAAGAGAAATGGAAGCAACACAGCGAAAAGAATTAATAGGTTTTGACTAGAATAACACTGATGACTAGAACCATGACTTGAATCCGATCAACGTGGTATTGAGGAAAGTCTCTTACAAACAGGCTTACAATTTTATACAATAGAATCTGAACTTCTTCTAAAACTGCTGAAACTGATTATTTAAAAATAAATTAATCGCTTTTTTTTGCTTTTTTTTTTGGGGTCACACCCGCAATGCTCAGGGGTTACTCCTGGCTCTGCACTCAGGAATTACTCCTGGCGATGCGCAGGGGACCATATGGGATGCCGGGATCGAACCCAGGCCGGCACAGGCCAGCCGCGGGCAAGGCAAATGCCCTACCCGCTGGGCTATCGCCCAGCCCCAATAAATTAATCTTTTAAGAATAAAATTTTTCCTTCAGAGTGTAAGCAAATTTACTATGTTTAACTGGTATGCTCTTTACATAGTATCTCCTTTCTTGCCTGTTTTACATAAATTCTAAATCAGAAATGGTTTATACATATTATGACATTTAACATGTATACAACAGTGTGAATTAGTGGAAATTTAAGAGATATACATCTTTTTATACGTCATTTTAAAAATGATACGGCTCTAAGATATAAGAATTGTATTCACTTATATTCTTTAATAAAGGTGTGTCAGATATGATTCCTCCTTCTTGGTCTAGGTGTACAGATGATCTAATCTCCCAGAGTTATTTTTACATGTTACGTAAAACCAGTAATATACCTGGTTGGGTAAAGAAATTTGTGAATTTGATCAATGATCTCAATTATGGCTCCACTCCCAAGATTTCAAGCTTTCCTTTACAATGATACATAGTTGACTACACACCTCACCCTGTTCCCCAATCTCCTCAATAAATAAGGATACTTCGGAGTCTCTGTGTATACTCACTCCGTTATCTCTTTTTCTCTCTCTCATTCTCACTCTCTATCTCCTCTTTCATTTTACAGCTCTTCTGGGTCCCCAGTTGGTTTTCTTTGCAAGGTTAGTTGCTAATACATTCCCAGCACCCATAAATTATTAATGCTCACCACTCTCCAAGGTGGCAGTGACAAATAGGAAGCAAAACCTACTGACTTGTGGGGAATGGACTTTTTTAGTAATGCTTGAATTTTTCAATCCATTCTGCTTGTTGAGGGTAGTTTAGGAGAGGTACTGTGACAGAATGTGCTTTTGCAACCATCAACTCTCTCTGCTTCTCTTTCGCTCAAACACACTTTTATTTTTATTCTAAGAAGAAATAAATGAAAGACAATTTAAGGATATGAACGGGGACTTGAGAAAAGGGAGCTCTTGCTGGGCACAATACCACGAAGGCCAGTACTTTCTTTGTATGATGTAGGTAGAAGTTCTGACTCAAAAGGGATGACTGTAGTCAAGAAAATCATGCTACTTTAACTGGCTATGTCAGTATTAGCATTCCCAAAAACTACCAAGTGTGTATCATGAGAAACATTGATTTTTTATGTGCAGATTTGTATTTTCAGATGTAAAATCCTATTCATTTCACAATATAAAGAAGCAATCTATGAAGTGCATTCTGAGATCATTATTGGGTCTAGAATTCCCAACAGCAGTTCTGCTACATTTGTTTAATTCAGAATCAAATCATTTAATGTATTATACCTTTGTGCATGTAATGATGATATTTTATAATATATCCTTTCAGTGAATAAAAACTTAATTCACTAGGAGTATAGAGATTAGAATTCCCTCAGCAACTAGAGCTGGGAGCAAACCCTTTTCCCTATTTGAAGATGGAAATAAGATCATTAACATCACATAGTCAATTACCACAATATCCATGTTGTAAGTTTTAATAAATATCCTGTTTAAATCACAGTTACCACTAATTCTCAGAGACATAAAATACTTTTTGGGTGTAGTAAAAGCTAGAGCTAGAAAAATAATGATGTAATAGACCTTCATAAGCAATTTTACTCTTAAGAGATTAGAGGAGTTTATAAAAGTGTTTTTTTCCTTTTTTCCCTTTTATATTTTTGAGTGTATATTTTCTACTTCTTTCTTTTTCTGGAGGCTTTAAATATTTATTTAGTTTGAAAGTGGCAACTATTCCATGATGAAAGCACTATTACTTATACTTTAAGATAAACATTTTTTAATGTTTAACTATTTAGAGACCTAGGAAATGTCAAAAATCAATTGAGCAAATTGGCTTATTGCCAAAGCTCAAGTTGTATGCTCTATACATGTGCTGCCTTTTTGTACTAGGAACTCTCACATTCCAGTATCATTAGCTTTGATTAATGCTGTTGCTCAGTAATTTAGTCAGTACATCACACCATGGAGTTATTTATTGGAAAGTATCTTTTAATTAAACTAATTTAGAAGAGTTTTCAAACAGGTATAATTGTCTAAATGGCACAATTGTTATACTAAAATTTTTTAGAACATAGTAAGAGGAACTGACAATATATTGAACTATAAGCAAATTAAAATAATTACTGTTCTGTTGAAGGTGTATGTTAATACCTAAGTACGAGCATAAAAATTAAGTCAAGCATGTAAAAGTCAAATACTGGGAGCTATAAAGAGAATTAATTGGCTTTCCAAGTATGCAACAATAGTGAGTTGGCAATATTGCTATAAAGTGAATATGAAGTCATTGATAATAGAATAGTGAGCTCTATAACTGTTAAGTCACTATACTAGTAGCTACCATGACTAATTTAATAAGTTATTTTACAAATATGAACAAATCTTCCAAAAACTATACAGTTTATTAAAGAGACAATACTTAACTAACCATAACCCACACATATGACATAAACTGGGGAAGGAAAACAACCCGCTATCAATACAGTTAAAAGCAAATAGCTGAATCTCCAAATAAAAGAGTTTATGTCATTGAAAATAAGAGACATGAACTTTAACAATAAAACTTAAAATGTGCCTGTCAAGGTGGCAGGCTGGGTAGAGGTGGCTGGGAAGGAACTTGGGAATCCTGAGGAGAGAAGAATATATAGGCAGGACAGGTACTGGAATACAGTACATCTGAAATTAATCTATGAATAACTGTATTAATCATGGTACCTTAATACAATATTAAAAATTAAAATCAGAATTAAAAATAACTATCAGAAGCTTTCAGAGTTTTTGACAACTTGAAAATATCACCGTTCTGATTTTTCACAGAAGAATTTACACTAGTAATAATGGTCACAGAGTTCAATTTCTAGTCTTTGGAGGAAAGTCCATATTGTTTTTCCAGAAAGGCTGTACCAGCCTGCATTCCCACCAACAATGGATGAGTGTCCCCTTTCCCCCACACCCACGCCAGCACTTGTTGTTCTTGTTCTTTTGAATATGTGCCAGTCTCTGTGGTGTAAAGTGGTATCTCATTGTTGTTTTGATTTGCATCTCTCTGATGATTAGCGATGATGAGCATTTTTTCATATGTTTTTTTGCCATTCGAATTTCTTCCTTGCTGAAGTTTCTGTTCATTTCTTCTCCCCATTTTTTGATGGGGTTGTTTGTTTTCTTCTTGTAAAGTTCTACCAGTGCCTGATATATCCTGGATATTAACCCCTTATCAGATGGGTATTGGGTGAATATTCTTTCCCATTCTGTGGACTGCTTTTGTATCTTAGTCACTGTTTCTTTTGAGGTGCAGAAGCTTTTTAGTTTCATGTAGTCCCATATGTTTATCTTTTCTTCTAGTTGCTTTGTTAGTGATGTTTCATCTTTGAAGATGCCTTTAGCTTCAATGTCATGGAGGGTTTTTCCTATATTTTCTTCAATGTACTTTATGGATTCAAGTCTGATATTGAGATCTTTAATCCATTTTGATCTGATTTTTGTGCAGCGATACCACTCCTGGGAATCTACTCTGGGAAGCCAAAAATACGCAGCGGAAACACCATCCCTACTTTTATGTTCATAGCAGCATTATTCACAATAGCCAGAATCTGGAAGCAACCAGATTGCCCGAAAATCGATGACTGGATAAAAAAGCTTTGGTACATCTACACAATGGAATACTATGCAGCTGTTAGGAAAAATGAAGTTATAAAATTTGCCTACAAATGGATGGACATGGAGAAGATTATGTTGAGCGAAATTAGCCAGAAGGAGAGAGACAGATACAGAATGACTGCATTTATCTGCATAACATAAATATATAGGTACATAATATGATACCAATATCCAAGATCAAGTGAAACATATATCAGGAGGTCCTGTCAAAGGTGGAAATTATCACAAACGTGTGGGATTCAGAGGCTAGGTAAGACAGAAATGGAACAGTGTGCTAACAATTGTTGAGGGTACTAATACCAACCTAGAACTGAAAATTAAATAGAGGCAAAAAGATACACATGACAACCCTTTAATGTATGTTCTGTAATCCATAGTCTGAGGGGAAGGAAAAGAGAAAGAGAGAGAAATGAAAAGAAATCAAGAACCTGCCATGGAGCAGGGCTGGTGGAGGGGGAGGGAACCGGGGACGTTGGTGGTGGGAGATGGGCACTGGTGGCGGGATGGGTGCTGCAAACAATTCAGTATGATTTGTTGGCAAAGTGCTACACCGTTTCAATGAAACAATGTATGTTTTAACTGAACTAAAATAAATACATGTTTAATCACTAAAAAAAAAAAAAGAAGTGCGTTCTAAACATAGGCAAAGGAACAAGCATGATAACGTCTCAGTACCTGTACTACAAACTATTGTCTGAAAGGAGAGTGAGAAAATGAAAAAAAAAATAAATAAAGTGAAAACATTTGTTTTCCAAAAAAAAAAAATAATGGTCACAGAGTCAAAATAACCTAACTGCTAGTTAATGAGCTAGACCCTTAGTGGGAAATAGCAAAAGCAGAAACAGAGCTTTATCAAAAGGAAGAAGCTTGAACATATACTGGTCAAAAGTTGGCAAAATCTTAAGTAGTTGGGAAAGTATTAAGGTACTTGGGAGCAATTTGGAAAGAAATATCAAATACTGGATAGGCAAATAAATGTAGATAGTCATGGCAAATATATAGATCACTATAGGTAAGACCCTTCCCTTGTACATGGTAACCTGGATTGGATCCCCCAAATGCTAGATAGTTGATGCTGCCAGGAGTGTGTGAGGAGCCAGGGAGGGAGGCCTGAGCATTGCAGGGTATGATGCCCCACAAATTGTTGTAGAAATATAGAAAGTAATAGTCATCCTGTGTTAAAATGAATTAAAAGATTATAGAAGCAGAAGATATACAAATCCATTCTCAATATGTAGAAGTTATTAAAAAGGACTTTACCAATTTCAGTAATAGTTTAACATTAATAGAAACCATGAAAACTCCTTAAATCTCTCTATCCTTTCCAAATGTCACCCATTATTTCTAGTCCATACAAGCTCTGTACTATTAGAAAACAAATAACAACTAAAACAAAATAAAAATTACTCATGCAACTTTAGAAAAGTTTAAGAAAAATGGAAAATGGCAATCAAGATATTAAAAACCTTAAGTATGAAAAAATCAGCTTCAAATGATAATTCATCATGAGTTAAGGAATCATTATTTGTCTATTATTACATATTCACTAGATAAAAAAGTTAAACTGAGAACAGAAATTGCTATAAAATTAAAGATTTTCAAATGGTAGTGTGCCCGGTCATCCCACTGGCAGTCCTTGATTAGCACGGCGAACATGGCAGTGGTGAAGATGGTAAAAAAAGCAGGATGGATATGTCGTTCCCAACTTTCTCCCTTCTGAAATCCGACATGCCATTTCGTCTCCGTAAAGAAGGGCACAGCCGGGCCGGAGCGATAGCCTAGCGGGTAGGGCATTTGCCTTGCACTCAGCCGGCACATGCTGGCCTGGGTTCAATCCCGGCAACCCATATGGTCCCCGAGCACCGCCGGGAGTAATTCCTGAGTGCAGAGCCAGGAGAAACCCCTGAGCATTGCCGGGTGTGACCCAAAAAGCAAAAAAAAAAAAAAAAAAAAGAAGGGCACAGCACAAACCCAGACAAAGTCAAACCCAAACACCTGAAGAATCTGCCTTCAGTGCTCATCAATACATTGGCTCGGCTCTTCACACACTACCTGTCTGAACACAAGGTGCCCTCCCAATGGAAAACCAGCAGGACAGTTCTACTGTTCAAGAAGGGAGACATCCACGACATTGGCAACTATCACCCCATCTGCCTGTTCTCTGTAATCTACAACCTGTTCACTTAGTCATCCTGAACAGGATTGGCAGAACATTAGATGAAGGACAACCATGTGAGCAAGCTGGCTTCCAAAAAGGATTCAGCAAATATACCATATCCACACGGTAACCAGCTCATTGAAGTTTGTAGGGGAGTTCAAGATGCCACTTTGTCTCACATTCACTGATTTAAAGAAAGCGTTTGATTCTGTGGAGACTGAAGCGGTCATCGAAGCCCTAGCCAAACAGGGTGTTCAAACCCAATACATCAAGATCCTTTGTGAGCTGTATTATGGATTCACCACCAGGATCTCACCATTCTACAAAGAAGGGATCATCGATGTTAAAAGAGGGGTTTGGCAGGGAGATACCATTTCACCAAGACTCTTCAGCGCCACCCTCAAGAACATCATGTGACAATTAGAATGGGAAGGAAAGGGAGTGAAGATAGACGGTCGGCAACTACGCCACCTCCGCTTTGCTGATGAAATCGTTCTAATAACACCACACATTAGCCAAGCAGCACAAATGCTGACTGACTTTGACTGAGAATGTGGAAGGTAGGTCTACAGCTGAATCTAAAGAAAACTATGTTTATGAAAAATGAACTAGTTCCGGAGGCCCCATTCACTCTCAATGGAACAAACATCTCTGAATGCAGCAGTTATGTGTACCTAGGTCGAGAAGTCAACATGATGAACGACCTAAAACCTGAGCTGCACAGGAGAAAGAGAGTGGCATGGACTGCCTTCAAAAACATCGAAGAAATAGCCAAAAGATCAAAGAATCTCCGGCTCTGGGCATATCTCTTTGACTCCACCGTTCTCCCTGCATTAACATATGTCTCAGAGACCTGGGCCCTACGAAAGCAGGATGAGAATGCTATTCGGGTCTCCCCAAAGAGGAATTGAAAGAGCTATGCTTGGAATATCACAGCTCACTCAAGCCAGAGAAGGAATCCAGAGCTCCGACCTCCATTACTGTTCCAGAGTCAGGGATGCTGTCTCATTTGCCAAGGCAGCGAAAATCAGATGGGCTGGACATGTAATGCAATTTGGAGATGACCGCTGGACTAGAGCTGTTACTGACTGGATCCCACAGGACGTCAAAAGATCACGTTGCTACCCATCTACAAGATGGTCAGACTTCTTCAAGACCCTGAACAAGCAGCTTGAGGCTCTTCGTATTCCTGAAGCAACCAGATGCCATTGGCTACACTGGCACGTGATAGGTCAAATGGAAATATTACTGGTGCCCACTTAAGCAAATCGATGAATAACGGGATGTCAAGTGATCAAGTGATCAAGTGGTAATTTTCAAGAAAAGTTAATTTATAACATGAAAACTAAGTTACAAGGATCTCATGGATTTAATTGACTGAAAATATAGAACCTCCTTGAAGATTATTACTTCCATAATCAAGTAATCTAAATTACTTAAATATGTCTCAAAGAAATGACTAAGAAAGAGAATGAATTATTCCTAATCTTTCTAGTCTAGTATCATCAACTTGTATCCTTTTTTTTTTTAGAAAGTAGAAAAGTTTATTGGAAAGTAGAAGAGAAAGGAATGGTACTCCCCTTGCGGGAGGACCTTAGTATAGGACTAAGTCCTCAACTTTATCCTTAATTAAAACGTTTTCTTTCTGATATACTCATAATTCCAGTGATACGAATAGGATTATTCTGTATCACAACAGTGCGCCGACCATGCTAAAGTAAAAAGTGACTCTATAGTTAAAATCAACTGAAGTGGATTTAAGATAAAGATAAGTAATAGTTATCTAAGTACTGATTGCACTATACCAAGAGACACCAAATGTTGAGAAAAAATTGTTCTCTATAGTTCCCATATTTGTAAGTTTCCATATTTCAATTTATTTTAA
>JAJIBD010005955.1:0-54585 GCA_021461705.1 Cryptotis parvus
GAGCCAATGGATGATGAACAGGAATACAGTGATACAGTTAGACACAGGTCCAAATTCATTTTTTTACATGTAGCTGTCCAGTTTTCCCAGCACTACTTGTTGAAGAGGCTTTCCCTTACTCCAGTTTGGACTCTTTGCACCTTTATCAAAGATTAACTGATCGTGTCTTTGAGGGTGGGTGTCCAGGATACTCAACTCTATTCCATAGGTCCATGGGTCTGTTTTTATTTCAATACCATGCTGTTTTTAATTACTACTGCTTTGTAGTACAGTTTGAGGGTTGGGAAAGGTGATGCCTCCCATCTTCTTTTCCCCAAGGATTGCTTTAGTTATCTGTGAGGGTTTATTATTCCATATGAATTTCAGGAGTGTTTGGTCAATTTCTTTGAAGAATGTGATGGGTATCCTTATAGGGACTGCAATGAATCTGTGCAAAGCTCTAGGGAGTATTACCATCTTGACAATGTTAATTCTCCCCATCCATGAGCAGGGAATGTGTTTCCATTTCCTCGTGTCCTCTTTTATTTCTTGAAGCAGTGTCTTGTAGTTCTCTTTGTATAGGTCCTTTACACACTTGGTTAGAAGTGGATTCCTAGGTCCTTGATTTTCTGAGGCACAATTGTGAATGGAATCGATTTCCTAATATCCCTTTCTTCTCTTTCATTATTTGTATATAAGAAAGCCACTGACTTTTGGGTATTGATTTTGTACCCTGCCACTCTACTATAAATATCTATTGTTTCTAAGAGTTTTGGGTCGAGAGTTTAGGGTTCTCTAAGTATAATATCATGTCATCTGCAAGTAATGATAAGCTTGATGTCTTCCCTTGCCTATCTGGATGCCCTTAATGTCTTTTTCTTCTCTGATTGCTATGGAGAGTACTTCCAGTACTATATTGAATAAAAGAGGTGAGAGAGGTAACCTTGTCGTGTTCTTGATCTTTAGGGGAAGGCTTTCAATTTTTCCCCACTGAGAATGATACTCGCTGTGGGCTTTTGGTAGATGGCTTTGACTATCTTGAGGAAGCTTCCTTCAATTCCCATTTTCTGGAGGGTTTTAATCATGAATGGGTGCTGGATCTTGTCAAATGCTTTTGCTGCATATATTGAAAGGAACATAGGGCTTTTTTTTTTTCTTATTGATATGATGTATTACGTTGACTGATTTGCGAATGTTGAACCATCCTTGCATTGCTAGCATGAACCCTACTTGGTCAAGATGTATGATCTTTTTGATGAGTCTTTGGATTCTGTTTGCTAGTATTTTTGTTGAAGATCTTAGCATCTGTGTTCATCAAGGAGATTGGTCTGTAATTTTCCTTCTTTGTTTTGTCACTCCCTGCTTTGGGTATCAGAGTGATATGTGCCTTGTAGAAACTGTTTCGGAGTGTTTCTGTTTCTTCTATTTCCTGGAAGAGCTTGAACAGGACAGGCAGTAGGTCACTCCTTAAAGGTTTGGTAGAATTTGCTAGTGAACCCATCTGGACCTGGGCTTTTGTGTTTGGGCAGACTTTTAATTACTGTTTCAATTTCCTCGATGGTGATAGGCTTATTCAGGTATTGGAGGTCTTCTTGTTTCAATCATGGGAGGTTATAGGACTTGTGGGAATTTATCCATTTCTTCTAGGTTCTCAAAGTAATCTCTGATGATCCTTTGAATTTCTGTCTTTTCTGTTGTGATGTCACCATTTCTATTTCTGATTCTGTTTATTTGGGTTCTCTCTTTCCCTGTCCTTACAAGTCTTGCCTTGGCTTGTCGGTCTTGTTTATTTTTTCAAAGAACCAGCTCTTGGTTTCATTAATCTTTCAGATTTTTTTTCATTTCCAGCTCATTAATTTCCTCCCTAAGTTTTATTATTTCCTACCTTCTGCCTGGGTTGGGCTTCTTTTTTGTTGGTCTTTTTCTAATATTTTCAGCTGTGAGGTCAGGTTATTTATGTGGGACCTTTCTTCTTTCCTTGTGACTGCTTGCAGAGCTATGTACTTTCCTCTGAACACAGCTTTTTGCTGTGTCCCACAAGTTCTGATAGTTGGTATCTTCATTTTCATTTGTTTCCAGGAATCTTTGAATTTCCTGTTTGATTTCTTCTATGACCCATTTTTGTTCAGCAGTGAGCTGTTCAGTTTCCAGGTGTTTGGTTTGACTCCCTGCTTCTGTGAATGGTTAGCTCACAATTTTCAGTGCATCATGATCTGAAAAGATAGTTGACAAAAATTCTATCTTTCTTTATATTGTTGAGAGGTATGCTTTGTGGCTCAGTCTATGGTCTATCTTGGAGAATGTTCCACGTGCACTGGAAAAATGTGTATTCAGCTTTCTTGGGATGAAAAGCCCAGTATATATCAATCAGCTCTTTTTCTTCCATTTCTTCCTTCAGGTCCAGTATTTCCCTGGTGAGTTTCAGTGTCATCGATGTATCCATATTTGATAATGCAGTGTTGAAGTCTCCGACTATTATTGTGGTACTATTAAAGTCTTCTTTGAGGTCTATTAATAGTCGTTTTAAGTATTTTGCTGGCCCCTCGTTTGGTGCATATATGTTTAGTAGTGTGATTTCTTCCTGGTATACATACCCATTAATTTTTAAGAAATGGCATTCTTTGTCCCTTTTAACCTTTTTCAGCCTGAAGTCTATATTGTCAGATACAAGTATGGCCAAACCCGCCTTTTGGAGGAGTTGTTTGTGTGGAGAATGGTCTTCCAGCCTTTGACTTTGAGTCTGTGTTTGCTCTGGTTATTCAGATGTGTTTCTTGTAGGCAGCAGAATGTTGGATTCAGTTTTTTTAATCCATTTTGCCACAGTGTCTTCTTAATTGGTGCATTTAGACTGCTGACGTTGAGAGATATTACTGTCATTGGATTTTTGTGCCATCTTTATGTTTAAACTTGTTGTGTTTTGGGGTTGTCTTATTTTACAATAGACCCTTCAATCCTTCTTTTTAAAGTTGGTTTTGAGTCTATGAATTTCCTAAGTTGTTGTTTATCCATGAAGTTGTGTATCTTTCCTTTGCATCTGAAAGTAAGTCTAGCTGGGTAAAGAATTATTGGTGAGGCCTGCAGTTCATTGAATCTTTTCACAATATCCCACCATTGTTTTCGGGCTTGGAGTGTTTCATCTGAGAAGTCTGCTGTAAATCTCAGGGATGCTCCCTGTATGTGATTTCCTTCTTGGATCTTGCTGCTTTCAGTATTCTATCTCTGTCTATCGTTTTTGTCATTTTAATAAGGATGTGTCTTGGGAGTATTCTTATTGGGGTTTCTTTTAGCTGGTATCCGCCGGGCCTCCTGTATCTGGGAGCATGCTTTCTTCAGTTCAGGGAACTTCTCAGCAATGATGGCTTTGACAGTTTCTTCTTCATCAGGGTTTTCTTCTTGTCCTTCTGGGACCCCAATGATGCGTATGTTATACCTTTTGGCTTCATCCCTATTTTCTCTGGTAGTCTGATCGTTGATTGTGAGTCTTTTCTCCATCTTCTGGTGTTGTCTAGAGGATCTCTGAACCTCATCTGCGAGATCACTAATTCTTTCTTCAGTAGCTGTTAGTCTGCTTTGGGAGGCCTTCCCCTGTGTTTTTCAGTTCACTTACCTCATTTTCCATATCTGTCATTGCTGCTTGTACATTGGTCTGAAATTTACTCAATTCTGCTCTCATGTACTCTTGTATTTTATTGACTTTGTATTCCATTGTTTCCTTGAGTTCTTTGTGAATCTTTAACAGTTCCTTCTGAAATTCCTTTTCAGAGAGATTATATAGCTCATCGTTATTGCTTGACTCATCTTGACTCATTGAAGTATTAGTGACTTCAATCATTGAGCTTGAAGGATTCTGCGTTGCTTTACCATAATGACTAACGTAGGTTGAAAATGTGTGTTCTGTGTGAGTAGTCAATAGAGTTAGCAGGTGCCTGAATTACTTTGCAGAATTACTTTGCAGGGTGATAGCAAAGAATGTAGGGGCAAATGCTCAGTAGTATCTCAGGTAGATAAATATTACTTCATGTCCGCTCGTTTTTGAATTTTTGGGGTGTCACTGAGTGTTTTTCGAAGTCAGGGGTTGGGGTAGAACTGGTCCAGCAGAAAGAAGATCTGAAGAAGCTAGGTGTGGCTTGGTCCCCTTCTCAAAGTTCCAGCCCTTTAATCTGGAACTGAGTGCCTTAGGGAGTGCCCGCCGTGGGAACCGATTTACAGTTTTCACTAAGTAAATCTTTCATCTGCTTTGTGAAGTTGATTCCAACTTACTAATTTTTTAATAATTATAAACGGGATTTTTTTTTTCATTCATATTGCTCTTACATCATTGTTTTTCATTCAAATGACAACAGATTTTCCTGCACTAATTTTGTAAGCTGCAACTTTATCGTACATATTTATTGTTACTAGGAAGTGTCTACTTTGTTGTTATTTTTACAGTCAGGATTCTCAAGATGTCATATGTGATTAATGATTTTGAATTCCTTGACAATTTGGAATTCTTAATAATTTTGTTTGTTTTTGCCTAATTTTTTGTGACAGAGACTTGCATAACTGTGTTGAATTTTACACCATAAAAGTTTGAAAGTTAGGCATTAGAGAAATAAATTGTGATTGAAGCTGACATCAGTTTAAATCATTTGAAAACTAGAGAGAATATGCATTATCTGTGAAACAAAACATTAATTAATGTACACAAAGAAAAAGTGAATCATAACATGTCAACACATACATAAAACAAATGCAGTTGAAAAATAGGCAAGCATTAGAAGAAGACAAATAATATATATTCTCTTCTGCTTTGTGGGGCCATTCTCAGTGGTGTTTTAGGATGACTCCCATCTACTAGAGTTATATATGGTGGAACTTGGGGTGCCATGCAGTGTAGGTGCCCAATGCATGAGCCCCAGTTGCAAAGCATGCACTCCAGCCCTCTGAGTCAGTGTTCTAGACCAGTGATTATTTATGCATGGAAGACTGACTTCTTCACTGGCAGTGAGTATTTTAAATAAGGTAGATTATTCTCCTCAATAAAACACATACAATGACTGAATGTAAAAAAAACAAACAAAAAAGCCAGTAGCCAACTTTATATTGTCTACAAGGCATTATCCAACTCTAACCTTTCACATGGTTAAAAGTGAAAAAATGGAACAAGATTTTCCATGCAAAAAAAATAGACAAAAGGGAGTAGTAAATGTGACAGCAGTAACATTAGATACTTACCAAAGCCTGATACTCACTTACTACAGCCTGTAGTAGTGGAGGAGGATGAGCCCACGAGACCAATCATCTTACTGCAAAGATGGGAAGCTTGGGTGCGGTGACTGATCCCATGGAAACAGGAGGCCTGAAAAACATATCTGAAGCAGGAAATGAGGCACCCTGGGCACTGGCCTGCCCAATAAACTTGTTCAGGTTTCCTTGGAGCAGCCCGAATCTGGCACAATAAAGACTGTGATTTCCTCAGAACCCTATACAACAACAACAAAAAGCACCAGAATGTTGACAATAAGCTTGTGCAGTCCCAAGGACCATCTTGGGGTCACGGGCCTTCTTGAACTCACATCATATCCACCAACAAAATCCTAAACAGTACCTAAACAGTTTTTCTCAAGGAAATATCACCCTTATAGCAAAACCCAGCAGAGACAGTAGAAAAAGAGACAATTGTCCTGAAACAAAACAGTGTAGGACCATGTCAAAAGACCAGACATATTTGACAAGACCCAACATGCATTAATGTTGAAAATCTTTCAAGCTGGGAGTTGAAAGAACATTCCTCAACATGTTCAAATCATTTGTCGCAGCAAGTAAAATACTCAATGGGGAAACCTGAGAGCCTTCTCTTGCAGATGAGGCATAAACTTGGATGGCTACTCTCACCATTTCTATTCAATATTTTATTGAAAGTCCATGAGGATATTAAAGGCATTCATATAAGGAAGGAAGTCAGGCTCTCACAACTTGAAGATGGCATGATATTTTACTTAAAGGACTTAAATTTTACCAAAGAAAGCATCCTATAAACACTCAAATTCAATGGCAAAGTGGAAGGCAAATCAACATGAATGGTTCATGACTTTTCTATATGCATGTAATAAAATACAAGAGAAGGGATATAAGCAACTAAATTCAATGCACAATTATATCTCAGGAACTGAGTGTAAGAAAGTTAAAATACCTAAACAAAAGAAAACTACCAAACACTCCTAAAAGAAATAAAAGAGGACCATGGGGAAATGACACACATTTCCAGTCCATAGGCTCACGGGGACGAACATAGTTAAGATGGAGATAGAGATAATCTCCAAAGTATTATAGATGCAAAGAAATTTCTTCCAAGATAGCCAGGGCATTTTTTTTAAAGAACTTGATCACTTGATCACTTGAATCCCGTTATTCATCGATTTGCTCGAGCGGGCGCCAGTAACATTTCCATTGGACCCTATCACGTGCCAATGTAGCCCAATGGCATCTGGTTGATTCAGGAATATGAAGAGCCTCAAACCGTTCCTTCAGGGTCTTAACAAGGAAGTCTGACCATCTTGTAGGTGGGCGGCCACGTGATCTTTTGACATCCCGTGGGATCCAGTCGGTAACGGCTCTAGTCCAGCGGTTGTCTCCAAATCGCATTACATGTCCAGCCCATCTGATTTTCGATGCCTTGGCAAACAAGACAGCATCCCTGATTCTGGAATAGCGACGGAGGTCAGAACTCCGGATTCCTTCACTCATTTGAGTGAGGCGTGATATTCCAAGCATAGCTCTTTCGATGCCTCTCTGGGAGACCCGAATAGCATTCTCATCCTGCTTTCGTAGGGCCCAGGTCTCTGAGGCATATGTTAATGCAGGGAGAATGGTGGAGTCGAAGAGATGTGCCAGGAGCCGGAGGTTCTTTGTCCTTTTAGTTATTTCTTCGATGCCTTTGAAGGCATTCCATGCCGCTCTCTTCCTCCTGCGCAGCTCAGGTTTTAGGTCGTTCATCATGTTGACTTCTCGACCTTAGGTACACATAACTGCTGCATTCAGAGATGTTTGTTCCATTGAGAGTGAATGGGGCCTCAGGAACTAGTTCATTTCTCATGAACATAGTTTTCTTCAGATTCAGCTGTAGACCTACCTTTCCACATTCTCGGTCAAAGTCAGCCAGCATTTGTGCTGCTTGGCTAATGTTTGGTGTTATTAGAACGATGTCATCAGCGAAGCGGAGATGGTGTAGTTGCCGACCATCTATCTTCACTCCCATTCCTTCCCATTCTAATTGTCTCATGATGTTCTCGAGGGTGGCACTGAAGAGTTTTGGTGAAATGGTATCACCCTGTCGAACCCCTCTTTTGACATCAATGATCACTTCTTTGTAGAATGGTGAGATCCTGGTGGTGAATCCGTAATACAGCTCACGAAGGATCTTGATGTATTGGGTTTGAACACCCTGTTTGACTAGGGCTTCGATGACTGCTTCAGTCTCCACAGAATCAAAGGCTTTCTGTAAATCAATGAAGCGTGAGACAGAGCAGCATCTTGTACTCCCCTACAAACTTCAATGAGCTTGGTTACTGTGTGGATATTGTCGATTGTGCTGAATCCTTTCCGGAAACCTGCTTGCTCGCATGGTTGTCCTTCATCTAGTGTTCTGCTAATCCTGTTCAGGATGACTCGTGTAAACAGCTTGTAGATGACAGACAACAGGCAGATGGGGCGATAGTTGCCAATGTCGTGAATGTCTCCCTTCTTGAACAGTAGAACTGTCCTGCTGGTTTTCCATTGGGAGGGCACCTTGCATTCGGACAGGTAGCGTGTGAAGAGCCGAGCTAGTGTATTGATGAGTACGGACGGCAGATTCTTCAGGTGTTCGGGTCTGACTTTGTCTGGGCCTGGTGCTGTTCCCTTCTTTACTGACGAGATGGCATATCGGTTTCAGAAGGGAGAACGTTGGGAATGACATATCCATCCTGTGGAATTTGGTATGTGGGCAGGTGGATGTGGCTATCAAAGAGATTTGAGTAGAAGTCATGGATAATCTTCTCCATTGCCTTTCTGGAAGATGTGATAGATCCATCAGGGCGTCGGAGGGCAGTCATCTTGGTCTTATAGTTGGCGAAGGACAGGCGGGCAGTGCGAATACTTTTCCCGGCTTCTGCTGCATCTTCCAGTATTTCTGCTCTTCTGTCTTTGAGGTCTGCTTTTATAGCTTCTCTGCACCGTTTAGCAAGCTTGGACATTAGCATTTGGTCTCCTGAGGCTGCACTTTGCCATGTTGGCGAATGAGCTCAAGAGTTTCTGAAGACAAGCGTCCTTTTGTGTCTTTCTCTCTCGGCATTCTTCGCACAATCATGGAGGTGCTGAACCAGTCGGTTGTATTCTTCATCGATGTCATCAATGATGGTATCTTCCCATGTTGCCGCAATGGTGCCAAAGAGTTCCCAGTTGGTGGTCGTTCTGGGAGTTCTCTTCTTAAACTTTACAGCTTTTTCTCCCAGTTGCGGGAAGTAGAATTTTGCACAAAGGAGGCGGTGGTCCGATCCTGTCTGGAATTTGGGGGCGACAGCAACATCAGTCAGACAAGACCGTCGATTGAAGATGATGTGGTCAATTTCATTGTGGAACTGTCCGCCAGGAGATTCCCATGTCCAACGTTTCGCTTCAGCCTTCTGAAACTGTGAGTTCCCATGAATAGTCTTGGTGGACATGATGAACTCAGATAGTCTCTCACCCTGTTCGTTCCATTCTAGGCCATGGGTCCCGATGTGGAGTTCTTCAGCCGATCTTCTCGGTCCTATCTTGGCATTAAAATCACCGACTATGATCTTGTAGAAGGTGTGATCTTTTTTATAGAACTCCTCCAATTCCATGTAGAATTTCTCAATTTCATCTTCTTTGTATGTGGATGTTGGTGCATAGACAATGAAGATAGAAATTGCTGGCAGTGGGCCACATCTCCTCAAGTGTAATCGTCCTATTCGGTTTGTTAGGCATTCAAATGAATCAATGTTGACAGCCATGTTCGTGTTGACAAGGACACCAACGCCACCGATGCCTCTTTTCGTCACATGTTCCAAGGAACAATTCTTCTCTGGTGTCAAATACAGCATGATGCGACTGACACCTCCTTGTCTCAGTCAGACCAATGATGTCGCGTACTTGATCTTTTGCGCTTGCACCATCAGATCCTCAATATATGCTTCCGATGCCAGCGTACATGCATTGAAAGTACAGACAGTCATTTTAGTCCTTCTTTGTTTTGGCAGCCTAGGACAGCCGTGAAATTTTATCAGGTACTGCTTGTTTGCCTTTCTTACTGCTGCCGTATTAAGGGCTCTTTTGGGGTCAGGAAAATAAACATTTTTGTTACTGGATTTGGCATATCGAACACGCATCAGACAGCTTGCCAGGCTCTGCCATGCGGGTGCTATATTCTCATTACTTTGTGGGGCTCTCTCAGAGGGGTGGGTAGAATATTTATGGTAATTTGGAGGTAAATTACCTGTGTCTTAGGCTCAAGCATTCCTGGGCTTGAAATACTCTCCCTCTGAAGGGGCGGGTCTCTGCAGGGGCGGGTCCTTGTAGGCTGGGTTTCTGACAAGCTGGGCTGGAGACTAGATTAATCTGTGGGCTGGAGACTGGATTAATATGCTGGGGGGAGATCTTACCAGCTGCAGAGTGTGGATTGTGACACAGATTGCTGCCAGCAAGGTGTGGGGGGTTTCTCTGGGCTCCTCCGAGGCTCCATCAGGATGGTGGACTCGGGTCCGGAAGTTGCTCTCGTGGTCCGTGGAATGCAGGGGGTTCAACGGGGGAAAGCTGGTTTCTGCTCTGCCAGGTGTACCTGTGTCTTAGGCTCAAGCATTCCTGGGCTTGAAATACTCTCCTCTGAAGGGCGGGTCTCTGCAGGGGCGGGTCCTTGTAGGCTGGGTTTCTGACAAGCTGGGCTGGAGACTGGATTAATCTGTGGGCTGGAGACTGGATTAATATGCTGGGGGGAGATCTTACCAGCTGCAGAGTGTGGATTGTGACACAGATTGCTGCCAGCAAGGTGTGGGGAGTTTCTCTGGGCTCCTCCGAGGCGCCATCAGGATGGTGGACTCGGGTCGGAAGTTGTTCTCGTGGTCCGTGGAATGCAGGGGGGGTTCAACGGGGAAAGCTGGTTTCTGCTCTGCCGGGTGTACCTGTTTTAAAGAACACTCACCGAAAATAGCCAAAGGAATTATATGATAAAAAGAAAATGGGAGGTATCACTCTGAACAACCTCAAAAATGTACTATAAAGCTGTGGTAATTAAAGTCTCATGGTGCCAGAAGAAGGACAGGCTTTCTGTTCAGTGAAATAGACCTGAAAATTCAGAAATAGGGGGCCGGAGGCGATAGCCCAGCGGGTAAGGCGTTTGCCTTGCACGTGGCTGGCCTGGGCCGGCCCTGTATTCGATCCTCAGCAACCCATACGGTCCCCCATATTACCGCCAGGGAGTAATTCCTGAGTGCAGAGCCAGGAGTAACCCCCTGAGCATTGCTGGGTGTGACCCAAAAAGCAAAAAAAAAAATCAGAAATAGCTCCAGAGCTACATGAACAGCTAATGTCTGAAGTGGTCAAGGAAAGCCTCTTCAACAAATGGTGCTGGAAAACTAGTTGGCCCAGACCCTTTTGACACCTTGTATAAAAGTCATATTACAATGGATTAATACCTCAGTAACAGAATTGAATCCATAAATTATGCTGTGGAGAGAGAGAAGAAAGAAAGAGAAAATGAGAAGAAAGAAAGAAAAAAGAGAAAGGAGAAAAGAAAGAAAAGAAAGAAAGAGAGAGAGAGAGAGAGAGAAAGAAAGAAAGAAAGAAAGAAAAGAAAGAAAGAAAGAAAGAAAGAAAGAAAGAAAGAAAGAAAGAAAGAAAGAAAGAAAGAAAGAAAGAAAGAAAGAAAGAAAGAAAAGAAAGAAAGAAAGAAAGAAGGAAGAAAAAAGAAAGAAAAAAAAAAGAAAAAAGAAAGAAAAAAGAAAGAATGAGTAAAGGTAGAAGAAAATGTGGTGGGAGTGGAGGATTGGGGGACAGGAGGGAAAATGGGGCCATTGGTGGTGGGAAACGTGCACTATGAAGGAATGGGTGTGGGAAATTTGTATTGTAGAAACCACGTTAAACACAGTAACTATTTAACTCATGGTGATTAAATTAAAAAATTCAATTGAAACTAAGAATTATAAATGGCGAAGTTATTTAAAACCTCATTTTTCAGAGGGGCGTGTCTACATAGAGGCAGGCAACAGGGGCTGGAGGGAGGGAATCTGTGGACATTGGTGGTGGGAAACGTGCACTGGAGAACTGATGGTGTAGGAATGTTGTATGATTGAACCCCCATCATGAATAACTTTTATGGTATCGAAAGGTGATTCGATTACAATACTAAAATCACCTCTCAGTGGGGCACGCTGTGTGGGGAGGGAAAAGGGTGGGGAAGGGGAGTGGATTTGTGGAGGGGAAAGTACACTAGTGAAGGAATTGATGTTAAAACATTGTACGCCTAGAAACCCAATTATAAATAATTTTGTAATTCACAGTGACTAAACAAAATTTAAAAAAAGAATAAAATCAGGCCAAGAGAGCCCTGCCATAGGTTGGGAGCTCGGCTTTCTAAAGATGCTCATTAACAAAAAAAACCATAATTTACAAATTCATTAATAGTTGAGTTTTAGGCATATATTATTTCAACACCAATCCCCACACGCAGTGTCAGTTCTCTACACAAGCACTCCCAGCATTAGAAAGAAAGAACTGCTGAACCGCAGTCATCATGAGTAAGCCCCTCCGCTCCTGACCAAAATGGGTGCAGGAGGTCTTGGCGAGGGCCCCTCCAGGAATCCCAGGGGCTCTGCAAAGGGTAAGCTGGTGGCAGGCAACAAGGATGCTGGCCTGCAGCTTCTAGGCGACAGCAGTGGGACAGCAGAGGCGAAGCCTAGCTGTGCCCCCTGAAGTCACAGAGTCTCTCTGGTGGAACAAACATCTGTTCCCCAGTACCAGCAGACCCCAGCACAGCGGCCTGAGTCCTCAGAGGCTCTCTGCAGTCTGCCCTGCTCCACAGAGTGGCACAACAGCCAAAGATGCTCGGCAGAGTGCGGCGTGCATGTGCAAGAACTACTGGCAAGGGCCAGATGCTTGCACTAGGCCAACCGAGTTCAATCCTGATATCCCCTGAGGCCCCCAGGAGAGATCTCTAAATGCAGAGCCGGGATAAGCCCTGAGGCTCCACAGGGTATGGCCGCAAAACAAAACAAAGCAACAAACAAACAATAACAAAAAAAAAAAGACTGGAGGCAGTTGGATCCGGCCTGCATGCTGACCCTCTAATGCTGTCCATAGTCATGGCAGTGCCCTTGGTTTGTGACAGCTGCAGATCTGGAAGTCAGTATTCACACTCAGGCATGGTTCATCGCAGGGTTTTTCATGCTCTTCACCATCCAGGTGTCCCTCTGTGAGATTCTGCAGCACCTGGTGTGCACTTCACAAAGCCTAAGTTCCAGAAGCCCATCTCTAGAATCCTGTGAATGGTGCTTGTGTAGGGCATAGACGCTGGTTGGCTCTCAAGTTCCTGCCATCACCATCTTTGTGGACACTTTCCAGGAGTGTTCGAAGGGAATGTGCTGTACAACTTCACAAGTTTCCTGGTCAACTTCTGAATAGTCAGTTCCCGAACCTGGTAGCCATCCTGGAGGGCAGGGAGCAATGCAGGGACTTTCTTTCCTTCTGCTGCTTTCAAAGCCTGCCACTTGGGAGGAGACTCTGATATTTGGTGCAGCTGGGCATGCTGCAGTATGTGGCCACCATAGTGACCACCACCATCATCGCTGTGCTCTATTGTTGTCCCACATTAACACTGACTACATATCAACTGGACAAAAGGCTGGATGCATTTGGTCATCATTAACAACGTGTCCCAGTTCTTTGCCATGTACTTTCTTGTGTTATTTTATAAAACTGAAGAAGGAGCTGAGTCCCATCCAGCCCGTGGGCAAGTTCCTGTGTGTGAAGCTTGTGGTTTTCGTTATCTTCTGGCAAGCAGTGGTGATTGCTGTGTTGGTGAAGTTCCATGTGATTTCCCAGAGCTCCACCTGGGAATGGCAGACAGCAGAGGCAGTGGCCATGGGGCTGCAAAGACACCATCATCTGCATTGAAATGTTCATTGCCGCCATAGCCCACCACTACACCGTAATGGGAGATGTAGAACTCAGATCGTGCTTCTCCTTGTTCCTAGAGATGTGGGATCTCTCTGACATAACAAAGGACATTTCTGTACAGGCAAAGGTCATCAGTAAAGCGGTAAGGCGGCGAAGCATCAAAGAATAGCAATGTGTGAAGCTAATGATGAACAATCACACTTGTTGGTTTCATCAGAAGACAAACATTCGATTTCTACTTCTACGTCATCATCCTCTACCCATAGCGGTCAAGAGCTGGCTCACCCACTGCTACCGCAGACCTCACCTAGTACAGTTATTGAGATGCCCGATGATGTGTAAAATGACTCAGATGACCATAGAGAAGAGCCTGAACCTTCAGACCCGTGTTCCATGGCCCTGCACGTCGAGATGGAGACTTCAGTCTGAGCAGTGCACTCCAGGTACAAGTTTGAATGGGACTCATTAGTCTCAGCCTGACCTGGCTTTAGTAAGTCTCCCACAGACCTGGGCCATTGTAAAGGGAGTGTCCTAGTGCCTGCTCACAGGAGCTGAGTGGGGGGGGGCACACACACACACACACACACACACACACACACACACACACACTGCTCAGGGCATGCAGGCCGGGGGACAGGAGCACCTGCTATTGAGGTTAAGGAAGTGGGGAAAGGCTACAGGAAGAGTCCAAGCCTGCTCCTAGAAAAGGAAATAGAGTTGGCAGGAAGGGTTGAGCAAGTGTTTCCTCCCTGAGTGAGGGTGTGAGTGTGGAAGAAAGCAAAACCAGTGATGCCAGGAAGCCTGTCTGCAAAAGCAGGGAGATGGGAGTTGTAAGGAAATGGTTTCGTGAATACTGTTTAGGCTAAAAAGGGAAGATGTTCCTAGCATCAAGATGAACTACAGTGAGGGAAATATGGTTGAATTAATGGTAAAGAATAAGATAAAATAAAATATATGTCCAGTTTCCAGAACAGGTCACTCAGGGTTCTTGATTCTGGCTACATGCCATTTTTTGCTAATATTTCACTGCTACAGTCTTACATCAAGATACAGCATTACTCAATTGAAAGCACACTCAAAGAGTAAAAGAACTTTCAACGTAGGGCTGAAAGAGCTACTCTAAGACAACACAAAAAAAACAACAAACAGACAGAAAGATGGCTCAAAAATTCAATAACAATAACCTCTCTTGATGTCAACAATCTAAATGCACCAATAAGTGACACAGAATGGCCAAAATGGATCAAGAAACTGAACCCAACATTCTGCTGTCTACAAGAAACCCATTTAAACAATCAGAGCAAACACAGGCTCAATGATAAAGGCTGGAAAACAATCCTTCACACAAATAACTTCTCCAGAAAAGCCTGAGTGGCCATATTAGTGTTTGACAAGATAGATCTCCGGGTGAAAAGTCTTAGAAGGGACAGTGAAGGTCACTTCTTAATAATGAAGAGATATGAATATCAGGAAGAAATTACACTTCGATAACATATATGCACCCAACGGGGCCTGAAGAATCCCTTAAACAACTGCTAATTGACTTCAAAGAAGACATTGACAGTGACACAAATACAACTGGAGACTTCAATACCGCTCTATCAACTCTTGATAGATTGACAAGACTGAAACTCAACAAAGAAATACTGGCCTGAGAAGAAATGGAAGAAAGAGGGCTAGTAGATATAGATAGGGCTTTTCATCCCCCCCAAAAAAAAAGTCGAGTATACATTTTTCTCCAGCACACATGGAACATTCTCCAAGATAGATCACATGTTGCGGCATAAAACATACCTCAATAAAACCAAGAGGATAGAAATTGTATCGATTATTTTTCAGACCATGACGCACTAAAAATATAAGTTAACCACACACAGAAATAGAGTCAAACCAAACATCTGGAACCTGAACAGCTCACTACTGAACAACCAGTGGGTCATAGAAGAAATCAATGAAGAAATAGAAAAAATCCTGGAAACTAATGAGAGTGAAGACATGAACTGTCGGGGCGCTCCGCCGGGGGTCCCCGACAGTGCCGGGAAGCGAGTTCCCTTCTACCTCGAAGCCGGCGAGGAATGGATGAGCACTCAGGAATCTGATGCAGTTTTAAAGGGCTTTTACTTATCACAGGTTCAGGCATACAAATCAGCAAAAGGAAAAAACCCGATGATTAGGATTCCAGGCTAGAACCCCAGCCACGTGTAGGCCAAGATGGCGACCACCACGTGTAAAACTTCCAAGGGGAATAAACGCTCACGAGGCGAGATCCCACAGGGAAGAAGGCCAAAAGCCAAAAGCCAAAAGCCGCAAGAGCCAAAAGCTGAAGGCTGAGGAACCAAAAGGCAAAAGGTGAAGGGGCCTCAAGTCAGCCCCTTATATACACCAAAGTAACCCAATCGGGAGGTTGTCATGCCAACAAAGAACCCTAAACAGAGTGTAGTGCCACACCCTATTGTAGGTATAAACAAAGGTTACACCAAGGACTAATCCGAGATTATCTCTTATGTAAAACACTGGAGAGAGAGGGGCTGATATAAAGTAATACATCTTAACTTCATGAGCTTCATGTAATCTAGATGGTACCCACAAGGTCCTTATTATTATCTGCACCAGGGTGATTCTGAGTATCTTGTTCTCATGTACTGAAAGGGTCATACTCGCCTGCTTAGAGCAAACTAGTATGGTCCTTCCTATAGTCTACCTTTAGTCTCAGCGTAGCCAGGGTGGTAGTCTCCTGGTAAATTCTAACTGTCCCACGTTGGGTGCAGTGGGTATAAAGAGGAGCTGTGCCCAATCTAGAAAACATAGAAGTCTTAGTAGATGTATAAGTCAGAAGTTATTCAATCAAGGTGACTTCTGTAACTGCCACACCCTCTAGCAGTGTTTACATAGAAGAGAAATCTCATTAGAATGAACCTTGACTTAAGTAGATTAAGCTGGGAGTGAGCAAAACAACAAAACTCCCAGATTAGCTAAACATGTCCTCCAACAATGAACTACGAGAACTTGTGGGATACAGAATCACGCAGTTTTAAGAGGAAGTTCATAGCTCTGCAAGCATTAATGAGGGGAAAATAGGACCTACACATAGTCTGAATTCTATGATCTTAGAAAACAACCAATGAAAGGAGCCCAACTTAGATGGAAAGAAGTACAAAATAAACCTTAGAGCATAAATCAACGAGCTTGGCACACCAAAAGAAATCCCAAAAAAAGAAACAATGAAACTAAGAGATACCTCTTTGAAAAAAATAAACAAGACCAACAAATCACTTGCAAGACACGCAAGGAAAGGGAAAGATGAACCCAAATAAATAGAATCAGGAATGAAAAGGGGTATATGTTGGATGACAGATTTAGCTAATCTGGGAGTTTGGGTGTTTTGCCCACTCACAGCTTAATCTACTTAAGTCAAGGTTCATTCTAATGAGATTTCTCTTCTATGTAAACACTGCTAGAGGGTGTGGCAGTTACAGAAGTCACCTTGATTGAATAACTTCTGACTTATACATCTACTAAGACTTCTATGTTTTCTAGATTGGGCACAGCTCCTCTTTATACCCACTGCACCCAGCGTGGGACAGTTAGAATTTACCAGGAGACTACCACCCTGGCTACGTTGAGACTATAGGAAGATTATAGGAAGGATCATACTAGTTTGCTCTCAAGCAGGCGTGTGTAACCCTTTCAGTATATGGAGAAAAAGATACTCAGAATCACTCTGGTGCAGATAATAAATAAGAAGGACCTTGTGGGTACCATCTAGATTACATGAAGCTCATGAAATGAAGATGTATTACTTTATATCAGCTCTCTATCTCCAGTGTTTTACATAAGAGATAATCTCAGGATTAGTCCTTGGCATAATCTTTGTTTATACCAGCAATAGGGTGTGGCACCGCCCATCTACACTCTGTTTAGGGTTCTCTGTTGACAGGACCCTCCCTGGATTACTTTTGGTGTGTATAAGGGGACTGACTTGAGGCCCCTTCGCTTTGGCTTTTTGCTCCTTGGCCTTTTGCTCCTTTTTGGGTAGGACTCCTCTCGGGTGAGATCCTCTCTCTTTGGTGGGAGACTCAGGCTCTTTTGTATGGTCTAAGTTCTGACCAGAGCTAGAGTTCTTTCATTATATTGGATTGTGGTGGTAGAGCTTTAGTACTATTAAAAGCCTTTTGGAACTGTGCCGGGCTCGTGAGTTTTCATCCATTCCCCGGCGTCCTCGGAGGTAGAAGAGAACTTCGGTCCTGACACTGCCGGGGACCCGCGGCGCATCCCCACAGTATATCACAGCAGAAACCCAGAAATTCAAATTATTATCAGATATTACTTTGAGAATGTATATGCAATGAAAGAAGAAAATGTAAAAGAAATGGACAAATCCCTGAATTTATATAGCCCGTCTAGGCTGAAACATGAAGAATGGAATACCTGAACAAACCTATCACCATTGAGGAAATTGAAACAGTAATCATAAATCTGCCCAAAAACAAATTCCAGGTACAGGTGAATTCACCAGTGAATTCTTCTAAACCTTTAAAAGGACCTACTGCCAGTGCTTTTCAAGTTCTTTCATGAAATAGAAGAAACAGAAACACTCCCAAATAGCTTCTACAAGGTACATTTCACCTTGTTGTCCAAAGCAGATACAATATGACAAAAAAGCCCTATAGACCAATATCCCTGATGAACAAATATGCTAAGATCTTCAGCAAAATATTAGCAAATAGAATCTAAAGACTCATAAAGAAGAACATACACGATGGCCCAAGTAGGATTCATCCTGGGGATATAAGGTTGGCTCAACATTCGCAAGTCAATCAAAATAATGTATCATATCAATAATAGAAAAAATATGATTATATCACTAGGTGCAGAAAAAAGCATTTGAAGATCCAAAACCCGTTCATGATAAAAGCTCTCTGTAAAATGATAATTGAAGGAACATTCTTCAATGTAATCAATACCATCTACAAAAAGCCCACAGAGAGCATCATTCTCAATGGAGAAAAACGGAAAACCTTCCCCTCGGATCGGGGACAAGACAAGGTTGTCCACTCTCACCATTTCTATTCAGTATAGTACTGGAAGTACTTGCCATAGCATTCAGGGAAGAAAAGAACATTAAGGGCATCCAGATAGACAAGGAAGAAGTCAAGCTATCAATTTTTGCGATTAACATGATACCTAGAGAATACTTATAGAACCCTAAACTCTCTACCAAAAGGCTCCTAGAAACAATAGACACCTATAGTAGAGTGGCAGGGTGCAAAATCAGTATCCAAAAACTAAAAGGCTTTCCTATATGCAAATAATGAAAGAGAATAAAGCTATATCTAAAAATGATCCTATACAATTGTGCCACAGGCAATCATATAACTAGGAATTAGTTTAAGAATGGAAAGGACCTGAACAAAAAAAAAAAAAACTACAAAAAATTGCTTCAAGATTAAAGACGACATGAGGAAATGGAAACAGATTCCCTGCTCATGAATTGGGATAAGATTATCAAAATGGTAACACTCCTTAGAGCTTTACACAGATTAAATGTGGTCCCTATAAATATGCCCATGACATTCGTAAAAAGAAATTGACCAAACACTCCATACAACTTGTATGGAATAATAAACCACCATGAATAGCTAAGGCAATCCTAGGGAAAAGAAGATGGGAGGCATCATCTTTCCCAACTTCAAACTGTGCTACAAAGCAGTAGTAATTAAAATGGCATGGTATTGGGTAAATACAGACCCGAATACCTATGGAATAGAACTGAATATCATTATATACACTCTCAAATATATGATCACGTAATCTTCAGTAAAGGAGCAAAAATATTAAGTGGTGAAAAGAAAGCCTCTTCAACAAGTGGTGCTGGGAAAACTGGGCAGCTACATGTAAAAAATGAACTTTAGACTCCTTCTAATGACACGCACAAAAGTAATATCAAAATGGACTAAAGATATGAATATCAGACCTGAATTATAAGGTACATAGAAGAAAACATAAGCAAAACCCTCTATGACATTGAAGCTAAAGACATTTTCAAAGACAAAACATCACTGTCAAAGCAAGGACAAACATTTGGGATTACATGAAACTAAAAAGTTTTCTGCACCTCAAAAGAGATGATGATGAAGATACAAAGACAGCCCACAGAATGGGAAAGAATATTTACCCTTATGATAAACAGTCAATATTAAAGATATATGGGACTCTCATACATTGTTGGTGGGAATGTTGACAGGTGTAGCCTTTTTAAAAAACAATATGAATATTCCTCCAAAAACTAGAAATTGAGCTCCCATTTTACCCAGCCATACCACTCCTGGGAATATACCCTGGGATCCCAAAAACACACAGCAGAAACACCATCTGCACTTCTATGTTCATAGCAGCACTATTCACAATAGCCAGAATATGGGAACAACCAGAGTGCCCCAGAATAGAGGACTGGATAAAGTAACTATAGTTGTGTAAACAATGGAATACTATGTAACTGTTAGGAAAAACAAAGTTATGAAATCTGTCTGTAAATGAAAGGACATTTCGAGTATCATGTTGAGTGAAATTAGGCAGAGGGCAAAAGACAGCTATAGAATGACTGCACACATCTGCAGCATATAAAAAAGTATGATACTAATACTCAAGACCAGGAAACAAACACTGAGCAGAGGAAATTATCAGTGGGTGGAATCTACCTCAAGTGTGTGGGAATCAGAAGTTAGGTAAGACAGAGAAGGGACCATTGTGCCTTCCAATAATTGTTGGAAATGATGCCAGCCTAGAACTGAGCATTGAATGTAGGCAAAGGGATATACATGATAATCCCTGAATGTATGTATTGCAGACCACAATGTGTAAGAGAAGGAAGGTAAGGAAGGAAGGAGAAAGAGAGATAGAAGAGAGAAGCAAAATGCATGCCATGGAGGCATTATGGTGGAGGGAGAAGGAATCAGGGGACTTTGATGGTGGGAAATGTGCACTGGTGGGGGGATGGGTGCTGGAACACTGTGTGACTGAAACCTAGTCATGAACAGTTATGTAATTGTGTATCTCATGGTGGTATAATAATTTTCTTTCTAAAAAGTTAAAAATATATATACAAGACACTGGTAGAACTTTCCAAGAAAAAAATCCAAACATTTAAGAAATGAGAAGAAGAAATGACCAGAAATATTCTAAAAAGAAAAAAAACTTGAATGCAAAGTGCATATGAAAAAAATACTCTTCATCATTAATCTTTGGGAGATGAAAATCAAAACAACAATGATATATCATCTCATACCAAAGAGACTGGCACACATCCAAAAGAGCAAGAACAAACAGTGCTGGCATAGTTTTGGGGATAAAGGAGCTCTCATCCATTGTTGGTGGGAATGCCAACTGGTTCAGCCTTTTGGAAAACAATATGGACATTCCTCTAAAAACTAGACATTGAGCTCCCATTTGGCCCAGCAATACCACTCCTTGGAATATACCCCATAAACCCCAAAACACACAGCAGAAACACCATCTGGACTATCTGCACTTTTATATCCATGGCAGCACTATTGACAATAGCCAGTATCTGAAAACAACCCGAGTGCCCAAGAAAAGAAGATTGGATAAAGAAACTAAGGGACATCTACACAATGGAATCCTATGCAACTTAAGGAAAAATGAAGTCATGAAATTTGTCTACAAATATATGGACATGTAAATTATCATTCTTAGTGAAATTTGTCAGATGGAAAAAGATCTAGAATGACTGCATTCATATGTGGGATACAAATATAAACCAGTGTTCTACTAATTATTGGAAGTGGTAATGCCAGACTAGAACTGAACATTGAATGTGTGCAAAGGGGCACAAACCTGTAAATATATGTATGTCAAGCCATAATATGTAAAGCAAGGGAGAAAAGAAGAGGAAGAAGAAGAAATGGAGGAGGAGGAGGATATGACAGTGGAGGAGGAGGAGAAGAGGAAGAGAAGTAAAAGGAGCAGGACAAGGAGTAAGAGGAGGAGGAAGAGAAGAAGGAAGAAGAGATAGAAAAAAGGAAGAGGAGGAGGATGAGAAGGAGGAGGGAAGGAGAATGAGAAGAATGGGGAGAAGAGAAAGAGAAGGAGGAGAAGGAGAAAGAGAAGAGGAAGAAGAAAGAAGAAAGGAAGTGGAAGAAGTGGAAGAAGAGAAGAGGAAGAAGAGAAAGAATAGTAGGAGGAAGATAGAAGTAGTAGTAGTAGTAGTAGAAGAAGAAAAAAGAAGTAAGAAGATGAAGAGGAAGAAGAGGAGGAGGATGAGGAGGAGGTTAAGAAGAGAGAGGAGGAGAAGAGGAAGAAGAAAAAAGAAGAAAGAGAAAGAAGAGGAAGAGGAGGAAGATGAGAAAAAAATGAAATAAGAGGAAGAGGAAGAAGGAGGAGGAGGAAGGAGAAGAAGAAAATGGAAGAGGACGTAGAGGAGGAGGGGAGGAAAATGAGGAAGGAGGAGGTGGAGGAAGAGGAAGGAGGAGGAAGAAGGAGGAGGAAGAGGAGAAGGAAGATGAAAAAGGAGAGAAGGAGGAGGAGAAAGAAGACAAGGATAGAAGAGGAAAAAGAAGAAGAGAGGAAGGAAGGAGAAATGGAAGAAGTGGAAGCAAAAGAGGAAGAAGAGGAAGCAAGTTATGAGGAAGAGAAGAAGAAGGAGGAGAAGGAGGAGGTGGAGGAGGAGGAGCAGGAGGAGGAAGAAGAAGAAGAAGGAGGAGGAGGAGGAAGGAGGAGGAGGAGGAGGAAGAAGAAGAAGAAGAAGAAGAAGAAGAAGAAGAAGGAAGAAGAAGAAGGAAGAAGAAGAAGGAAGAAGAAGAAGGAAGAAGAAGAAGGAAGAAGAAGAAGGAAGAAGAAGAAGGAAGAAGAAGAAGAAGAAGAAGAAGAAGGAAGAAGAAGAGGGAAGAAGAAGAAGGAAGAAGAAGAAGGAAGAAGAAGAAGGAAGAAGAAGAAGGAAGAAGAAGAAGGAAGAAGAAGAAGGAAGAAGAAGGAAGAAGAAGAAGGAAGAAGAAGGAAGAAGAAGGAGGAAGAAGGAGGGAAGAAGAAGGAAGAAGAAGAAGGAAGAAGAAGAAGGAAGAAGAAGGAAGAAGAAGAAGGAAGAAGAAGAAGAAGAAGAAGGAAGAAGAAGAAAGAAGAAGAAGAAGAAGAAGAAGAAGAAGAAGAAAAAGATTAGAATGCACACACACACACACACACACACACACACACACACACACACACGCACACTGCTCAGGGCATGCAGGCCGGGGGACAGGAGCACCTGCTGCTGGGGTTGAGGAAGGGGAAAGGCTGCAGGAAGAGGCCCAAGCCTGGTCCTAGAAAAGGAAATAGAGTTGGCAGGAAGGGCTGGGGCAAGTGTTTCCTCCCTGAATGAGGGTGTGAGGGGTGGAGAGGCAAAAACCAGTTTTGCCAGGAAGCCTGTCTGCAAAAGCAGGGAGATGGGAGTTGTAAGGGAATGGTTTAGCGAATACTTTTAGGCTAAAAAGGGAAAATGTTCTTAGTGTCCAGATGGACCACAGTGAGGGAAATCTGGTTGAATTAATGGTAAAGTATAAAATAAAAGAGAGCCTTATTTCGCAAGACACTTGACACCCTATTGTTGGAGAACAGATTTAGCTAATCTGGGAGCTTTGTTGTTTTACCCACACCCAGCTTAATCTTATTTAAGTCAAGGTTCATTCTAATGAGACCTCTCTTCTATGTAAACACTGCTAGAGGTGTGACAGTTACAGAAGTAACTTGATTGAATAACTTCTGACTTATACATCTACTAAGACTTCTATGTTTTCTAGATTGGGCACAGCTCCTCTTTATACCCACTGCACCCAAGGTGAAACAGAATTTACCAGGAGACTACCACCCTGGCTACGTTGAGACTATAGGAAGACTATAGGAAGGATCATACTAGTTTGCTCTAAGCAGGCAAGAGTGATCCTTTCAGTACATGAGAACAAGATACTCAGAATCACCCTGGTGCAGATAATAATAAGAAGGATCTTGTGGGTACCATCTAGATTACATGAAGCTCATGAAGTTAAGATGTATTACTTTATATCAGCCCTCTCTCTCTTCAGTGTTTTACATAAGAGATAATCTCCTTAGTCCTTGTCATAACCTTTGTTTATACCTGCAATAAGGTGTGGCACTACACTCTGTTTAGGTTTCTTCGTTGACATGACCAACCTCCCGATTGGATTACTTTGGTGTATATAAGAAGCTGACTTGAGGCCCCTTCACCTTTTGCCTTTTGGTTCCCTCAGCCTTCAGCTTTTGGCTTTTGGCTTTTGGTTTTGCCTTTGCTCTTTGGCCTTTGCTCCTTCTTCTGGGTAGGACTCAGCTCGGGTGAGATCCTCTCTCTTTGGTGGGAGACTTAGGCTCTTTTGTATGGTCTAAGTTCGGACCAGAGCTAAAGTTTGTTCATTATATTGGAGTGCTGTGGAAGAGCTTTTGTACTATTAAAAGCCATTTTTTGGAACTGCACCGGACTAGTGAGTTTTCATCTGTTCTCCCGGCGTCCTCGGAGGTAGAAGACAACCTCTGTCCTGACACTGTCGGCGACCCCGGCGGCATTCCCGACATCTGGCGTCCCTGGGTGGGCATCTGGAGATCCCACCAAGTTGCTGATGAACTTTTCCTGAAGCTGGAAGAAGAACTACAACCGTGAGTTAAAATGGGTTATTTCTTGAAATTTTTTCTTTGTTCTGGCTTCACCTTCTTTTTCAGGTGATAGCAGTAATCTCGACTTTTGTGATTCCTGCTTGTCTTTCAGAGAGTCATGAAATTAAATCTAGCAGAAAGATTTTAAGTCTTGACAATAACCTAGAGAAAGAAAAGAAGAATCCAGAGGAGGCAGACTCTCCAACCGAAAATCTTTCCGGAGTTAATGCCTCCGAGGGCGAAGACGCCCCTCTAATGGAAAGGGATGCTCGGTTTGAAGTTTTCCCCAGAGCTCTTACAAGCTCTGATGAGGACCAAGGGGAGGAACGGAATTCCCCTAGCCTGTCCAGGCCTCAAAAGTCTCGTTGTTCCTCCTGTTCTCAATTTAATAATAGTCCAAGAGCAAAGCTCTGGGAACTTTGCAACATTCCTCATGACTACTTTTGTTTTGGCCTTTTCTGGTGCTAACTCTTATAATTTTTGTGATAAAACTGCACCTCTCCCAACGGGAGCTGAGTGCAAGTTTTGGTGAGCAAGCTGTTAAGTTTAAAGTAGAGGCTTTCCCAGACCTTTGGTTTAAGGAAATGAAAGGTCAGATTTCTTGGTGGCATCATTATTTAATTCAGCTGGAAAAGAGCTTGAGGCTCTATCTACAGTTGTCTGCCACTTTCATGTGCACCATAGCTTTCCATAGAAACAAACCGGACTAAATTATCCGCCTTTTATTTGCCTGTGCTCCGTCCCACGTGGCTGGGGTTAGCAGACAATTAAGTTACGTGATTGGATATTTATGGCAAATGACTTCTGGCAAATGAATAGTTTTGGCGAATGATTTATGGTAAATGTTATGGCTAATGACAAATTGTTAAACGTGCTCAAAAAACTTTCAGAATCGGTTGTTGAAACAACAAAAGACAGGTATCTTTACCATTTTCACCTTAAATTTGTCTTAAGGAGAGCCTCTGGATAACACTGACAAACTCAAAAAACCAGTCAATTCACCTAAGTAAAAATTGATTATAAATGGATAGCAGGTCTAAAAACCTCATTTCTTTCAATACCGGTCTAAAAACACCTAATTTTTTTTCACTATAAAGTCTTAATTTTAAGTTGCAAACTGCTGTTCAAACCTCCCGGATTGGTTAATGATAATCTTGCTTTGCAGCCTGTTGAACATGGTCCATCTTTAATAACAATAATTTTGCTTTGCAGCCTGTTGATCTTGGTTCATCTTTAATAAAAATAACCTTCCATTGCAGTCTGTTGATACTTTAGCTGGAGATATCCCCTTTCTTAAAAAAAAACTGCCTTGGAGTGAGTTTAAAGGTAAAAGCACCTAAATAACCCTCCAAAAGAAGGTATCATAAAAATATATATTTTCTAAGTGTTTATGGGTAACTGTCCTAATGTTTTCTTGCTGCTTTGAAGTGTTTAAAGGTGAGAGCACATGAATAACTCAGAAAATAAGAAAACTCAGAAAAATTTTCTTAGAAAATAAGCATTTTCTAAGGTTTTTATATAGAAATGACTAATGAAGTGTTCTGATGTTTGAAGAGAAATGAAACGGACTCCGTGCATGATAATTCAGTATCAAGGTTTTAAAACTTAATGAGTTTTCTAATGTTCTGTTTACAGGTTAAAAAAAATTTTTAAATAATAAAAAAGAAATAAAAAAGGAGAAAAAAGGGTGAACTCCAAGTATAGTGATCAATATCAATCTGCTAACAACTAATAAAAAGTTTTTAATGCTTTTGTTCAGAGATTTACAGGAAAAGAACTTGGCTGCTGCAACTTCCTTCTATGATGTTCGAGGCTTTGAACATCTGATCACCAAAAAGAGTTTTCCAAATCAATGAAAAAAAAAAGTTTTTCTAATGATTCTGTTCACAGGCTAAGATGGTGAACGCAGTAAATTTGTGCTACAACGCTCAATACTCCGAGATTCCTAAAACAGTGCTCATTGCAAAAAACTTAATAATTTGCAAAAAAGTTTTTCCTTATGTTTTCTTTCACAAGGTTTGTGTGTGTGCATGCGTGTGTGGTGGCCACCATTATGTTTGTGAATAATGTTGTGTCTATGTTATGTCTAAACTACTGCCTTCTCAATTGGATTCATCAGCTCCTTCGCTGACCTATTAGACTCCTCAATTTTGATTCCTCAATTCTCATACTTATCTCACTGCTCACCTGCGTTGGAGCTTCTTTATGTTCTTCTCTCCATACCAGACTTGGATTCCTGCCAAACCCCTCATGATCTCTATTTGTGATTAATCTCGAAAAGTGTTTTTCTCACCTAAAATTAAGTTATAGGTATGGTTACGGTGCCAGTGTTCCCTTGCTAAAGATGCCTTGCGAAATGCCTGTACCGCTGTTCCAGAGACCTATTCCAGTGCTTGAGAAGTTTGTTCCAGTGCTCCTGAAACCTGATCCAGTGTTCCTGATAATACATCGAGTCCCTGATGAATGCTCTCCCGAGACTCATTCCTGTCTTCACCGATGCTGCTGTTCCAGAATCAGTTCTTCAGACCTTGTTCCAGAGATGTGACTTCATGAGAAATTGACTCTCACTAATTTAGGACAATACAGGCTGTAGTCTGTTATGACCAAACAGCCAGAGACATTTTACTATGAACTTTACTTGGTTCAAAATGAATTCGGACATTGGGACAACATATGATATTACCTTGTAATTGGAACTGTTCCTTTTCTGTATCACTCCTCTGTATGTATTATTTAGAATACTTGTATTTTTATATTTTTGTAAACAAAAAAGGGAGAGTTGTTGGATGACAGATTTAGCTAATCTGGGAGCTTTGTTGTTTTACCCACACCCAGCTTAATCTTATTTAAGTCAAGGTTCATTCTAATGAGACCTCTCTTCTATGTAAACACTGCTAGAGGGTGTGACAGTTACAGAAGTAACTTGATTGAATAACTTCTGACTTATACATCTACTAAGACTTCTATGTTTTCTAGATTGGGCACAGCTCCTCTTTATACCCACTGCACCCAAGGTGAAACAGTTAGAATTTACCAGGAGACTACCACCCTGGCTACGTTGAGACTATAGGAAGACTATAGGAAGGATCATACTAGTTTGATCTAAGCAGGCAAGAGTGGCCCTTTCAGTACATGAGAACAAGATACTCAGAATCACCCTGGTGCAGATAATAATAAGAAGGATCTTGTGGGTACCATCTAGATTACATGAAGCTCATGAAGTTAAGATGTATTACTTTATATCAGCCCTCTCTCTCTCCAGTGTTTTACATAAGAGATAATCTCCTTAGTCCTTGTCATAACCTTTGTTTATACCTGCAATAAGGTGTGGCACTACACTCTGTTTAGGGTTCTTTGTTGACATGACAACCTCCCGATTGGATTACTTTGGTGTATATAAGGGGCTGACTTGAGGTCCCTTCACCTTTTGCCTTTTGGTTCCTCAGCCTTCAGCTTTTGGCTTTTGGCTTTTGGCTTTTTGGTTTTTGGCCTTTTGCTCTTTGGCCTTTGCTCCTTCTTCTGGGTAGAACTCAGCTCGGGTGAGATCCTCTCTCTTTGGTGGGAGACTTAGGCTCTTTTGTATGGTCTAAGTTCGGACCAGAGCTAAAGTTTGTTCATTATATTGGAGTGCTGTGGAAGAGCTTTTGTACTATTAAAAGCCATTTTTGGAACTGCACCGGACTCGTGAGTTTTCATCTGTTCTCCGGTGTCCTCGGAGGTAGAAGACAACCTCTGTCCTGACACTGTCAGGGACCCGGGCAGCGTTCCCCAACACCCTATCACACTTGCATGGCAAGAAAAGAGAGTAATAATGGAGTTTCTTGATTGGTAGCATCGTGGCTGTGCTGTCAAGAGGGACGGCACATCTGGGGTAGCTGAGTGCCCTTTGCTAGGCGTCTTTGTGTTCAGTACATTACCTGTATGTTTGGTATTGGCATCGATTGTGTCTGTACCCCATTCCCTTTGACTTGCCTCGGTAACCAGGTGAGTCCTGTTATGTCCTGTTGTCTTCTGGTCAGGTTTATGCTTTATGAAATTTATGCCCAGTTTCCAGAACAGGTCTCTTGGGGTTCTTGCTTCTGGTTGCATGCCAGTTTTCTGATATTTCACTGCTACAGTCTTATGTCAAGATACTGCATTTCTTAATTCAAAGAGTGCACAAAGAGGAGAACAAATCTCCAATCCATTCTCATATATCACAATGCCCCTTATTTTTTAAAAGAAATTTTTATTACACCACAGTGAAACACACAGTTGCAAAGGTGTTCATATGTGGTTCTCAGTAATACAGTATTCCAGCACCCATCCCACCACCAGTGCCCCCCCCACCACCAGTGTACCCACACCCCTCCTGCCCACCCCCAGACTGTCTCAATAGCGGGTCCCCCCTTTTCCATTCTCTCTCTGTCTCTCTCTGTCTCTACAATGTCCTTCTTTATAGTGAACATTGAATCAATAATATTGCATAGTATTCCATTATCATGGCAGAATTATAATGAATGTATAGATTCATCAATGTTACTGATCAGAGATGACTTTATTATAAAACATTAGAATCAATGAAAGCTTCATGTTTAGTAGAAAAATATAGAAATAAGGGTTGTGCTAATCTAGTCAGCACCGATTGAGTTTAGGGAAACAAAGATTTTGGTTACTGTTAAAGACTATTTCATTCAGTCCCAATCTAAAGGACAGTGACCGCTATTTCTACGCTATTTCTATGTGGTAGCAGTCGGGCTAATGCAAGAGCCAAAGTCATTGGCAGCTCAGTGCAAAGATGATGAGGTAACACACTGCACATCCTGGTGCATAAGGCATTCCTCAACTTCCTGCACTGCTGGCTGGACAGCTCCCTGGAGGTGACTGGGGTGGACTTAGAATCCTCCCTGGCATTTGGAAATTCTCAGGAGTACTTTTCTCAACCCCAGAGTGGTGAATCGACCGGGATTCCTTTAAATCAGCCTGCTGCGATACACTTATTGAATCCAATCTCTCATCTGTAAGTTACCACAACTTTGCTTTCTCTTTTGCCACTACTGGCAATTCACTAAGTAATCACAGTGGTAGTAGGTTCAGTTTACTCCATTTTTTCAAAATATTATTCTAAAAATCATAGCACTGTGATTTAAAATGTTATCCACAGTTGAGTTTCATGCATATCATATTCTAACACCAGTTCCACCACAGTGTCAACTTCCCTCCACCAGTGTTCCATGTTCCTCCCGGCCCCCTGTCCAACTCCCCCCATCCCAAGCTATGACCTTGACAGGAACATTGCTGTTATTTTCAAGTGTTTCTGAGGTCAAGGGTCTTCTAGACTTCTTTCCTTTAATATGTTCTATTTCTTGACGATTATTCTATATACCATAAGTAAGTGAGATCATCCTGTGTTTTTCCTTCTGGCTTATTCCCAAATCACGATATCTTCCAGTTCCAACCAGTTTGCAGCAAATTGCATCATTTCATTTCTTACACATGCATCGTATTCCATTGTGTATACATATCACATCTTCATAATCCATTTCCTTTAGCTTGGACACCTAGTGTCATTGATTACATATTTCAATTATTGTACTAAGTGCTGCAATGAATAACGAAGTTCACACATCCGTTTAAATGAAAGCTTTTGTCCATGGGTTCGGGTTCCCCAGTGTGGGATTGCTGGGTGACATGGCAACTAAATTCTAAGTTCACTGAGGCCTCTCCATACCGTTTTCCACTGTGGTTGAAGCAGATAACTTTCTCACCAGTGTTGGATAGGGCCATTTCTCAACACATCCCCTGCCAACACAGAGTTTTCAGTAATTTTGATATGTGCCACTCTCACATCTCTTTGTCATTGTGAATTGAATTTCCCAAATGATAAATGATGCTGAGCATTTTTTCATATGCCTAATTGGCATCCACATGTCTTTGACTTAGAAGTGTCTGTTCATTTCTCCTCCCACTCCATTTCCATTTTTGGGTCATCCCAAGTTTACTCCTGGCTCTGTGAGCATCTTTCAGACGCCTGCATGTCTGAAAGGGGGCAAAGTTTGAGGTGCCAGAAATCAAAATAGATCGGTTGCGTGCAAGGAAAGCACCCTATGCGCTGTATTATCTTTCTGACCCTCCTCTTCCCATATTTTGTGATAGGGGTTTTGGATTTCTTTGGTTGTTCTTTGTGAGTATGTTAAATATCCTGTATATCAACCCTTTATCAGATATGTTGGATGCAAATAATTTTTTTCAAATTAAGTTAGCTTTTAGTTTTAGAAAATATTTTGTTATGCAGAAACAATTAAATTTAATGTAGCCCTGTTTGTTTTTTTTCTGATTCTTTCCTTTGCCAGTGGTATCATATAAATGGATGTCTTTGAGGTTCCAACCTTAAAGCAGTCTGCTTTAATTTTCTTAACAGGCCTTATAGTTTCTGTAAGGTCATTGGACTTAACCTTTGTGAGGTGCAAGGTATAGATTCATATGTAATTTTTACATGTGGTTATGCACATGTAAAAAATTTTCCCTCCAACTTAAGATGGAATTAAACTCATCTTAATGGATGATGATTTTTGATAAAAGGAAGTGAGAACATTAAATGGAGCAAAGATTGTCTCTTCAAAAAACGGCAAATGGAAATTGGGTAACCACACTTAAAAATTAAGTCTGAATTCATATTGTGCATGATAGGCACAAGTTAATCCAAAGTAGATTAACAACTTTGAAATCTTCTTGAAACTGTAAAGTCTGTTAGCAGAAATAAAGTGGACTGCTCTAATATTTGTACCTCAAAGATATAAATACTCATTCATATGATACCACTGGCAAAGGAAAGAATCAGAAATCAACAAATAGGACTACATTAAATTAAGTTGTTTCTGCATGGCAAAAAATTGTCTATAAAACTAAAAGGCAGCTAACTTAACTTGAAAAATAATTTGCTTCCTACACATCAGATAAAGAGTTGATATCCAGGATATTTAACATACTCACCAAGACCATGCAAAGAAATCCAAAACCGACATCAAATAATATGAGAAAGGAGGGCCAGAAAGATAGTACAGCATATAGGGTGCCTTGCACACAATCGATCATTTGCTGGCATCCCATATAATGCCTCCTCCCAGACATGCAGGCGTGATCCCTGAGCACAGAAAGAGTAAGCTAGGGATAACTCCAAAATGAAAACTTAAGGGGAAAAGAAATGAACAGACACTTCTAAGACAACATGTGGATGGCCATTAGGCATATGAAAAACTGCTCAGCATCTCTTATCGTTTGGGAAATCCAAATCATGATGACAATGAGATGTGAGAGTGGCACATATCAAATTTACTGAAAATTCTCTGTGTTGGTGGGGGATGTGTCGAGAAGGGAGCCCCATCCCACACTGGTGGGAATATTAACTGCTTCAACCACTTGGAAAACAGTTTGAAGAGGTCTCAGTGGACTTAGATTGAGATGCCATCTGACCCAGCAATCCCACACTGGGGAACCTGAACCCATGGACAAAGCTCATTCAAAAGGATGTGTGAACTCGCTATTCATTACAGCACTTAGTGCTGAACAGATATGTAATCAATCACAGTAGGTGCCATCACAATGGGAAATGGATTGTGAGGATGTAATATGTATACACAATGAAATGCAATGCATCTGTAAGAAAGGAAGTCATGCGATTTGCTGCAGCCTGGTTGGAACTGGAAGATATCATGATGTGTGAATAAGCCAGTAGAAGGACAAACACAGGATGATCTCAGTTATCGTCAGAAATAGAATGTATTAAAGGGAAGATGCCTAGAAGACCCTTGACCTCAGAAACACTTGAAAAAACTTTGCAATGTGCCTGACAAGGTCATAGCTTGGGGAAGGGGGGGAAATTGGACAAAGGGGCCTGGAAGACTTGCAACAGTGGTGGAGGGAAGTTGACGCTGTGGTGGAGCTGGTGATAGAATATGATATTCATGAAACTCAACTATCGATAACATTTGAAATCACAGTGCTATAATTTTTAAAAATAATATTATGAAAAAATGGAGGAAACTGAACCTACTACCACTATATTACTTAGTAAATTACCAGTAGTGGCGGAGAGAAAGCAAAGTTGGTAACTCTGCCCGTATGTACAGATGAGAGATTGGATTCAAAAAGTGTGTCTTAGCAGGCTGATTTAAAGGAATCCTGGTGCGTTCACCATCTAGGGTATAGAAAATCACTCCTGAGAATTTCCAGACTCAGGAGGATTCTTGAGAATTTCCAGGAGGATTCTCAGGCCACCCCAGTCACCTCCAGGGAGCTGTCCAGCCAGCAGTGAGAAAGTTGAGGGAATGCCTTATGCACCAGGATGTGCAGTGTGTTACCTCATCATCTTTGCACTGAGCTGCCAATGACTTTGGCTCTTGCATTAGCCCGACTGCTACCACATAGAAATAGCGTAGAAATAGCGGTCACTGTCCTTTGGATTGGGACTGAATGAAATAGTCTTTAACAGTAACCAAAATCTTTGTTTCCCCTAAACTCAATCGGTGTTGACTAGATTGGCACAACCCTTATTTCTATATTTTTCTACTAAACATGAAGTTTTCATTGGATTCTAATGTTTTATAATAAAGTCATCTCTGATCAGTAACATTGATGAATCTATACATTCATTATAATTCTGCCATGATAATGGAATACTATGCAATATTATTGATTCAATGTGCACTATAAAGAAGGACATTGTAGAGACAGAGAGACAGAGAGAGAGAAAGAATGGAAAAGGGGGACCCGCTATTGAGACAGTCTGGGGGTGGGCAGGAGGGGGTGTGGGTACACTGGTGGTGGGGAGGGGGCACTGGTGGTGGGATGGGTGCTGGAATACTGTATTACTGAGAACCACATATGAACACCTTTGTAACTGTGTGTTTCACTGTGGTGTAATAAAAATTTCTTTTTAAAAAATAAGGGGCATTGTGATATATGAGAATGGATTGGAGATTTGTTCTCCTCTTTGTGCACTCTTTGAATTAAGAAATGCAGTATCTTGACATAAGACTGTAGCAGTGAAATATCAGAAAAACTGGCATGCAACCAGAAGCTAAGAACCCCAAGAGACCTGTTCTGGAAACTGGGCATAAATTTCATAAAGCATAAACCTGACCAGAAGACAACAGGACATAACAGGACTCACCTGGTTACCGAGGCAAGTCAAAGGGGAATGGGGTACAGACACAATCGATGCCAATACCAAACATACAGGTAATGTACTGAACACAAAGACGCCTAGCAAAGGGCACTCAGCTACCCCAGATGTGCCGTCCCCTCTTGACAGCACAGCCACGATGCTACCAATCAAGAAACTCCATTATTACTCTCTTTTCTTGCCATGCAAGTGTGATAGGGTGCCAAGTGTCTTGCGAAATAAGGCTCTCTTTTATTTTATACTTTACCATTGATTCAACCAGATTTCCCTCACTGTGGTCCATCTGGACACTAAGAACATTTTCCCTTTTAGCCTAAAAAGTATTCGCTAAACCATTCCCTTACAACTCCCATCTCCCTGCTTTTGCAGACAGGCTTCCTGGCATCACTGGTTTTGCCTCTCCACCCTCACGCCCTCACTCAGGGAGGAAACACTTGCCCCAGCCCTTCCTTCCAACTCTATTTCCTTTTCTAGGACCAGGCTTGGGCCTCTTCCTGCAGCCTTTCCCCCTTCCTCAACCCCAGCAGCAGGTGCTCCTGTCCCCGGCCTGCATGCCCTGAGCAGTGTGCGTGTGTGTGTGCGTCTCCCTCCCCCACTCAGCTCTTGTGAGCAGGCACTAGGACACTCCCTTTACAATGGCCCAGGTCTGTGGGAGACTTACTAAAGCCAGGTCAGGCTGAGACTAATGAGTCCCGCTCAAACTTGTACCTGGAGTGCACTGCTCAGACTGAAGTCTCCATCTCGACGTGCAGGGCCATGGAACACGGGTCTGAAGGTTCAGGCTCTTCTCTATGGTCATCTGAGTCATTTTACACATCATCGGGCATCTCAATAACTGTACTAGGTGAGGTCTGCGGTAACAGTGGGTCAGCCGGCTCTTGACCGCTATGGGTAGAGGACGATGACGTAGAAGTAGAAATCGAATGTTTGTCTTCTGATGAAACCAACAAGTGTGATTGTTCATCATTAGCTTCACACATTGCTATTCTTTTATGCTTCGCTTTTCGCCTTACCGTTTTACTGATGACCTTTGCCTGTACAGAAATGTCCTTTGTTATGTCAGAGAGGTCCCACATCTCTAGGAACAAGGAGAAGCACGATCTGAGTTCTACATCTCCCATATACGGTGTATAGGAGAAGGTGTAGTGGTGGGCTATGGCGGCAATGAACATTTCAATGCAGATGATGAAGTCTTGCAGCCCCGTGGCCACTGCCTCCGCTGTCTGCCATTCCCAGGTGGAGCTCTGGGAAATCACATGGAACTTCACCAACACAGCAATCACCACTGCTTGCCAGAAGGTAACGAAAACCACAAGCTTCACACACAGGAACTTGCCCACGGGCTGGATGGGACTCAGCTCCTTCTTCAGTGTTTTATAAAATAACACAAGAAAGTACATGGCAAAGAACTGGGACACGTTGTTAATGATGACCAAATATATCCAGCCTTTTGTCCAATCGAAGACTCCTTCACTATAACGGTCGGTCAACACACAGATCACAGCCATGATGGTGGTAGTCAGTCTGACAAACACGCACTGCAATACGCCCAGCTTGCACCATCTTATCAGTCTCTCTCCACCTGGGCAGGGTGGGAAGCAGCAGAAGGGAAAAATAGGCCTGCACCGCTCCTTGCCTTCCCAAATGGCTTCCAGGTTCGGGAACTGACTACTCAGGAAGTTGACCAGGAAGCTCATGAAGTTGTATAGCACGACGCCGTAACACTCCCGAACGGTGTCCACGTAGATGGCGATGGCTGGATACTTGAGAGCCACCCAGCTGTCTATGCTGTACACCGGCACCATCCACAGGATCCTGATGATGGGCTTCTGGAGCTCAGGCTTCGTGAAGTGCACCAGGTGCTGCAGGATCTGCCAGAGGGACACGGGGACGGTGAAAAGCACGAAGACCCCGGCGATGAACCACGCCTTGGTGTGAATACTGACTTTCAGCTTCTGCAGCTGCCACACAACCAGGGGCACAGCCACGACTACGCACAGCAGGTAGAGGGTCAGCACTAGGGGCCGGATCCAACGCCTCCAGTTCCTAAGAACGCACACGCACGAACCGGGCATGTCTCCGAGGAGCATGATAAGAGCGCACAAAGTCTCTGAGACAGCTGAGCCGGGGATCGCTAGTTATAGGCGGTTGCGCATCCCAGGTAACAAAGCAGCTCTGTGACATAGGAGTGGTTGCTGTGCCACCAGGGCCGCCGGGGGCGCTGGGGGGGGCTGCCGCTCGCGGTGGGACAAACCCCTTGCTGCTTGCCTGCAGTGCCCCCTACCGTTTTAGTAATGGGTCAATAAACGTGCTCCTATGCTTCCTATAATTTAATATACGTTTTAAAGATATTAAAATCTGGTATAAAGATGTAATTTATAATAGCTGAATATGACTTTAATCTGAATGATCACTGTTATCACTGTCTTCCCATTGTTCATCAATTTGCTCTAGTGGGCACTAGTAACATCTCCATTAGTCCTGTCACAAGCAAGTGCAACCCAAGGGCATCTATCTACTTGCTACAGGGACAGAAGGAGCCCGAAACCATTCTTCAGGTTATGGAACTGAGATCCATAATAGTTACGAGTCTTTGGCATAAAAAGTAAATAAAACAAGGTAGCTTGCCAGGCTTTACCGTGTAGGTGGTATAGTCTCAGTAGAAGGCTCTCAACCTGAGCATTTACTGATAAAACTTAAAGGGGGAAGATCAGGTTTTCTCTTGGATGGAGCTCTGAGGACCTATGGAGTCTGGATGTTGAGAATGATTAACTGCATGATGTGTGGTTTGCTCTGGCTTCTTGCCAGGCTTACTGGTATCAGTTAAAACATGTCTATAATGGTTTACTATGTATAAATGTGAAAGAAATTGGGAAGAACCTTATGCAAGATTCAGTATTGTATAAAAATATCGCGTGGCAAAGTGGCCTACGTACCAAGGGACATGTGGGTCTCTCTCTTCCGGGGCAACTGGCATGGAGGCAGATAAAAGGGCAGGGCCCAAAACTCCACTCCCAATCTGGCCAGCATGGTCTCTCCCCGCTCATGAGAGCAAACCCTTGGAGCAATGTTAGACTCGTCCAGGGATGGCCGAGCCCCTTACTGGGAGGTCAGCTCCATGGGTTGCTTCCACATGGGGTCGGCCGAGCAGTGCAGCTCAATCTGAATGATATTACATTTTTAGTTAGAATTTATTTACACAAGAATACTTTTGACAAGAACAAGACTTAGCTTTTCATTGTCAGATTTTCTATCTTCCATATATTATTAACCCCACCATAAACAGTTATTAGTATTAACTGTGTATTAGTTAGCAGAGTTGCATATATATATTGTAGGACCCCTAAGCCTCTGCATCTGCCCTGGATTGCCTCCTGCAGGTCTCTTCATAGATAGGGGGTAGTTTAAATGTGGCAATTTATCTGACCATGTATTCTGTACTGGCTGGTATAAATATTCTCTCATGCTACCACAATCATCGTGGGACTAGCTAGATTTTACCAGCATATTTGCCTGGCCACGTTGGATCTTTAAGTAATTAGACCAGAGAGAAATGCTGTTTGCCTCCAAGCAAGCAAGCATGGCTCCCTGATAACTCAAAGGCAACTAAAATACAAAAGTACCGTGAAGTAGAGCGAGACTCTTGTGAAGGCTTGGAGAAATATTTAACTGGCATTAGTATAGTGTTTGGTACAGAGACATGCCATCTCAGAAACCCCCTTCTCTACCCTATAAAGGCATTTCCAGGCCGATCTTGGCTCAAAACATTAGGTGAGGTGCTGGGAGAAATTACCTGAGGGCATTTGACCCTCCCTTCCAGGGGAAGTTACATTTCACTTACAGCTCCTCCCAGCTCTGCTAGGAGGCTTTGAATTAGCTCTGGGTCCTTGTAAACAGCCCGATGGCCTCCTGAAGTTGCTACATTTCTATAGAACTATTTTCCTATTTTCATCTCTAGATAGCTCAGCCCAGAATGGGCTGGGCTGGGGAGTTTGGGCGGATATCTAGCTATAAAATAAGCTGCAAGAAGAAAGAAGCCCCTCTCTTTTTACCCGCTTTGGCATTTCAGCTTCATTTCTTCCTTCATGTCCAGTATTTCCCTGGTGAGTTTCAGTCTTCGATGATATACATAGTCGATAAGGCAGTGTTGAAGTCTCTGACTATTATTATGGTACTGTTAATGTCTTCTTTGAGGTCTATTAATAGTAATTTTAAGTATTTTGCTGGCCCCTTGTTTGGTGCATATATGTTTAGTAGTGTGATTTCTTCCTGGTATACATAACCCTTAATTATTAAGAAATGGCCTTCATTGTCCCTTTTAACCTTTTTTCAGCCTGAAATCTATGTTGTCAGATACGAGTATGGCCAAACCCGCCTTTTGGAGGAGTTGTTTGTGTGGAGAATGGTGTTCCAGCCTTTGACTTTGTGTTTGTGTTTGCTCTGATTATTCATTCAGATGTGTTTCTTGTAGGCATCAGAATATTGGATTCAGTTTTTTAATCCATTTTGCCACCCTATGTCTCTTAATTGGTGCATTTAGATCATTGATGTTGAGAGATATTATTGTCATTGGATTTTGTGCCATCTTTATGTTTAAACTTGTTGTGGTTTGGGTTGTCTTATTTTACAATAGACCCTTCAAGCCTTTAAAAGTTGGTTTTGAGTCTATGAATTTCCTGAGTTGTTGTTTATCCATGATGTTGTGTATCTTTCCTTCACATCTGAAAGTAAGTCTAGCTGGGTAAAGAATTCTTGGTGATCTTTTATTCAATATAGTACTGGAAGTACTTGCGATAGCAATCAGAGAAGAAAAAGGACATCAAGGGCATCCAGATAGGCAAGGAAGAAGTCAAGCTATCATTATTTTGCAGATGACATGATATTATACCTAGAGAACCCTAAACTCTCTACCAAAAAACTCCTAGAAACAATAGACGCATATAGTAGAGTGGCAGGATACAAAATCAACACGCAAAAGTCGGTGGCTTTCCTATATACAAATAACGAAAGAGAAGAAAGGGATATTAAGGAAACAATTCCATTCACAATTGTGCCACAGAAAATCAAATACCTAGGAATCAACTTACCCAAGTGTGTAAAGGACCTGTACAAAGAAAACTACAAGACACTGCTCCAAGAGATAAAAGAGGACACAAGGAAATGGAAACACATTCCCTGCTCATGGATGGGGAGAATCAACATTGTCAAAATGGTAATACTCCCTAGAGCTCTATACAGATTCAATGCAGTCCCTATGAGGATACCCATGACATTCTTCAAAGAAATTGACCAAACAATCCTGAAATTTGTATGGAGCGATAAACCCCCCAAGGATAGCTAAAGCAATCCTCGGGAAAAAAGAAGATGGGAGGCATCACCTTACCCAACTTCAAACTGTACTACAAGGCAGTAGTAATTAAAACAGCATGGTATTGGAATAAAAACAGACCCGTGGACCTATGGAATAGAATTGAGTATCCTGACACCCAACCTCAAACACATGATCATTTAATCTTTGATAAAGGTGCAACGAGTCTAAAATGGAGTAAGGAAAGCCTCTTCAATAAGTGGTGTTGGGAAAACTGGGCAGCGACATGTAAAAAAATGAATTTGGACCTGTGTCTAACACCATGCACAAAAATCAGATCAAAGTGGATTAAAGATCTCAATATCAGACTTGGATCCATAAAAGTACATTGAAGAAAATATAGGAAAAACCATCCATGACATTGAAGCTAAAGGCATCTTCAAAGATGAAACATCTCTAACAAAGCAACTAGAAGAAAAGATAAATATATGGGACTACATGAAACTAAAAAAGCTTCTGCACCTCAAAAGAAACAGTGACTAAGATACAAAAGCAGTCCACAGAATGGGAAAGAATATTCACCCAATACCCATCTGATAAGGGGTTAATATCCAGGATCTATCAGGCACTGGTAGAACTTTACAAGAAGAAAACAAACAACCCCATCAAAAAATGGAGAGAAGAAATGAACAGAAACTTCAGCAAGGAAGAAATTCGAATGGCCAAAAAAACATATGAAAAAATGCTCATCATCACTAATCATCAGAGAGATGCAAATCAAAACAACAATGAGATACCACTTTACACCACAGAGACTGGCCCATATTCAAAAGAACAAGAACAACAAGTGTTGGCGTGGGTGTGGGGAAAAGGGACACTCATCCATTGTTGGTGGGAATGCCGGCTGGTACAGCCTTTCTGGAAAACAATATGGACATTCCTCCAAAGACTAGAAATTGAACTCCCATTTGACCCAGCCATACCACTCCTGGGAATCTACTCTGGGAAACCAAAAATACGCAGCGGAAACACCATCCCTACTTTTATGTTCATAGCAGCATTATTCACAATAGCCAGAATCTGGAAGCAACCCGCGAGTGCCCGAAAATAGATGACTGGATAAAAAGCTTTGGTACATCTACACAATGGAATACTATGCAGCTGTTAGGAAAAATGAAGTTATAAAATTTGCCTACAAATGGATGGACATGGAGAAGATTATGTTGAGCGAAATTAGCCAGAAGGAGAGAGACAGTTACAGAATGACTGCATTTATCTGCATAACATAAATATATAGGTACATATTATGATACCAATATCCAAGGTCAAGTGAAACATACATCAGGAGGTCCTGTCAAAGGTGGAAATTATCACAAACGTGTGGGAGTCAGAGGCTAGGTAAGACAGAAAATGGAACAGTGTGCTAACAATTGTGAGGGTACTAATGCCAACCTAGAACTGAGCATTAAATAGAGGCAAAAGGATACACATGACAACCCTTTAATGTATGTTCTGTAATCCATAGTCTGGAGAGGAAGGAAAAGAGAAAGATAGAGAAATGGAAAGAAATAAAGAACCTGCCATGGAGGAGGGCTGGGGAGGGGGAGGGAACCGGGGACGTTGGTGGTGGGAGATGGGCACTGGTGGCGGGATGGGTGCTGCTACACTGTATGACCAAAACCCAAATATGAACTTTTTAATTGTATATCTTTGTAATTGCAAAAATAAAAAAAATTAAAAAAAAAAAAAGAATTCTTGATGAAGCCTGCAGTTCATTGAGTCTTTTCACAATATCCTACCATTGTTTTTGGGCTTGGAGTGTTTCATCTGAGAAGTCTGCTGTAAATCTCAGGGATGCTCCTTTGTATGTGATTTCCTTTGATCTTGCTGCTTTCAGTATTCTATCTCTGTCTATCATTTTGTCATTTTAATAAGGATGTGTCTTGGAGTATTCTTTTTTTTTCCTTTTTTATTTATTTTTTATTTATTTTTCTTCTTTTATTTTAATTTTGTTTTATTTTATTATTTCCCCCCAAATATTATTACACCATTTTAGACATACAATTGAAAGATGCTCATGTAGAGTTTTGGTTCTACAGTGTTCCAACACCCATCCCTCCACCCAAACCCATCTCCCATCACCAATGTCCCCACCTCCCTCCCCCCCTCCCACACCTCAACTACTCGGCGGGTTCTGTATGTCATTTCTCTCCTCTTTATCTCTCCCTCCCACCAAACTTTCCTGCTCTTCATGGAATGCATTGCATTAAAAGACATTACTGTTTCCACTATTTTAATGGACCACGTGGCCACAAGCTGACCTGTGCTCGAACTGGTTTTGCTCTGTTAATTTGGTCATGAGGCAGTTTCCCAGCGTCCAGACAGCGAAAATGGTGGCTAGTGTGATGGGCGAGTCTCATTCAGCTGCTTCCGGGACCCCCAGAGGTGATGGGCCCACTCCCAAAACCCATCTGCCCTCCTGGGGCCCCAGAGTCAGCTGGGCCCGGGCGAAGCCAAGTTCCAGCCTCCCCAGCTGCTTGTGAGGCTCTCCATGCTATAGCTGGTGGCCCCAGGGCAGCTCCTGGGCGGGGCCACGAGGCTCAACAAAATGGAGGGGGATGGGCCAGCCCCTGACTCCATCTGACGAATTCCCGTGATTCCTGCTTCTGGGAGCTGCCTACCTGGGCTTGAACTGGTTTTGCTCTGTTAATCTGGTCGTGAGGCAGTTTCCCAGCATCTGGACAGCAAAAATGGTGGCTAGCGTGATGGGCGAGTCTCATCCGGCTGCTTCTGGGACCCCCATGTCTTGGAGTATTCTTATTGGGGTTTCTTTTTAGCTGGTATCCAACGGGCCTCCTGTATCTGGGAGCATGCTTTCTTCAGTTCAGGGAACTTCTCAGCAATGATGGCTTTGACAGTTTCTTCTTCATCAGGGTTTTCTTCTTGCCCTTCTGGGACCCCAATGATGCATATGCTTTTCCTTTTGGCTTCATCCCTATTTTCTCTGGTAGTCTTGTTCATTGATTGTGAGTCTTTTCTCCATCTTCTGGTGTTGTCTAGAGAATCTCTGAACCTCGTCTGCGAGATCACTAATTCTTTCTTCAGTAGCTGTTACTCTGCTTTGGAGGCCTTCCCCTGTGTTTTTCAGTTCACTTACCTCATTTTTAATGTCTGTCATTTCTGCTTGTACTTTGGTCTGAAATTTACTCAATTCTGCTCTCATGTACTCTTGTATTTTATTGACGTTGTATTCCATTGTTTCTTTGAGTTCCTTGTGCATCTTTAACAGTTCCTTCCGAAATTCCTTTTCAGAGAGATTATATAGCTCATCGTTATTGCTTGACTCATCTATATTAGTGACTTCAATCGTAGAGCTTGAAGGAATTCTGCGTTGCTTTACCATAATGACTATCGTAGGTTGAAAATGTGTGTTATGGTTGACTAGTCTATAGAGTTCAGACGTGCCTGAATTACTTTAAAATTAGGGATATATAGCAATGAATGTAGGGGGCAAATGCTCAGTGGTATCTTAGGTAGATAGATATTACTTCGTGTCAGTGCGTTTTTTTAATTTTGGGGTGTTGTTGGGTGGTTCCCGGAGTCAGGGGTCGGGATGGAGGTAGTCCAGTGGAAGATACGAAAAAGCTGGGTGTGGCTTGGTCCCCTTCTCAAAGTTCCAGCCCTTTATGCTGGAAAGGGGTGCCTCGGGGGCTGCCCGCTGCAGGAATGCACCTAGTGGGGAGAGCAGGGAGCTGCTGGGCGTCAGGGGCGGATGGCGCCAGGAGGGCGGTCCTGGGAGAAGCTTCTGTCTTGCCCCTGCTGCAGAGACTCCAACGGAGCAGGTGGGGCTGGGCCTTCTGGAGAGCAGTTCCCTTTTACTGAGCAAAGCTTAAGCCTTTTTATACAATTTTTGGTAGAGGGGATACAAGCACAAGTCACATAGCTCCCTGGGCTATTGCAACAGAGTAACAGTTAGATATTCCTGTGGTCAGAAGACAAGGCACATCCTATCTTAGCTTAGATGCATGCCTTCCTATAAACACAGATGTTTTTCACGTGGATATAAACATTTGGGCTTCCGAAAGTTTTATTGTCAGAGAACAGTGCCCACTTCTGGGTCCAGCCTTTAGGTCCTAATGGTGGGAAAGTGCCAGGCACCAAGACTAGCTGCTCAGAGTCCAACACCTACAATCCAACCATACCAACCATACCTCTCTAGTGGGATCTAGGTCATAATTGCATTTATCTAAAAGAAATAATAATCTAGGTCAGAGAAATAGTAGAGGAGAGTATTTATTATTTATTGGCCTGCAGTCAGCCAACCCCATTGTGAACCCTAGCATCGCATGGTGCCCTGAGCATAGCTCAGTGTGGCCCTGAAGGTCCCGGAGCTCCCCAGGTGTCCTGAGTGACCCTGTCCAGCAGGGTTTGGGCAGCACCACCTGTGGCTCACACACCGAGTTCTCAATTGACTCAGACTAATGGGATGAGCCCCCCCCACCACAATATAGAATAACAGTAATCTATTTTATCGGGGCACATTCACCTTCAGATAGCATAATACTGAGAACAAATTGTAAAGGTATATTCCATTTAAGTGGTTACATTTATAATTTCTGGGGTAGAAAGTTATTGTCTGTATCATGGGCAGTTTCACAACAGTTTCAAATCTTTTAATGCCACGCCAGCAACGGTGTCGCCCGCGCACGCACCTGGCTGCCAAGGCCTGAGCTGGTCTCAGGTCCTTGTTAAGGAAAGGTTCGTGGCCTTCGGGCCTTTGCCTTCCATTATTAGCGGGAAGGGAGGATTCGTGACCTATGGGTCGAGGCCTCCGGCTACCCCCTGTTGACGGGAATGCAGTGACATTTAGCCTCCTTAGACCTCCTGTGTGGAAAGAATTGGGCCTGTTAAAGTCAACACTTTCTAGTACATAATCTTAACAATCTTACAATAATAAATTCTGCATAGAAGTTTCTATTTAGAAGTAGGTTAAGTTAATCTATAATAGGTGCATAGAGCTAGTAAGTGATTCTATGGAAATCAAGATTAAAGAAATTATGTACTTACTTGAGGCAAATATGGATAAATGTAAAAACAAAAGACATCAGAAAAACATGTCAGAAAAACAGGTGTAGGCAAAAGGTGGTCATATGTGGTGAACACGATAAACTCCTTTTGATGTTGAAAATGCCCCCTTTGCTAGAAAGTAACTGGTGTAATCTTGCACCTGTGCATTTTTTAAGCATAAAAAAGAGAAGCTTTGCCCTCAATAAATCGCAGCAGTATTCAACCTCTCTTGTGTTGGAATCTGTCTGTCATCACCGTACCTGCTTCTCCTGTGAACCTCAGCCATTCCCCCTCAGCCTGGTGATCTCCTATAGAGCCGGTCTGTGGCATTTTAAGAAAAAACTTAAAGGCCTTTGATAGAAAAACCAGGCCCTAGATTTTCCTATTGAGAGTTTTTATGAGATTATTCACTGTATCACTGTCTTCCCATTCATCGATTTGCTCTCCAAATGTCCTGTCTTATGCTAATAGAGCCCAAGGTCATCTGCTTGCTCCAGGAACATAAAAACCTCAAACCATTCCATCAGGTCATGGGAATGAGGTCTATAATCATTACTGGTATTTGGCATATCAAATACGACATGAGTAGCTTGCCAGGCTCTGCTGTGCAGGTGGCATACTCTTGTAGTCACTTCTAAATTCAGCATTTATTAATGAACCGCACAGCCAGAAGTGGCCGCGCGAGCTGGGCTGTGATAGGCTCGTCTGCTGGGTGGAGTTCTGATGAGAGGGAAGTCCAATGTGGAGAATGGTGGCCCTCATGGAATGGGGTCATCTGGCTTGTTGTGAGGCTCTGGTGGGGTGGCGGACCAGGGCTAGAACCTGCCATCCCTCCCGGGCGCCTCGTGCATGGCTGGGCACAGGGAGAACCAGTAGCAGCTCTGCCCCATGTCTGTGAGTCTGTGGATCAGCATACCTAGGCCAGATTAGAAAAAAGACTGCTGCAGGGTGGATCTCGATGAGCCGGGATGTGATAGGCTCATATGCTTGGTTGAGTTCTGACGAGAGGGAAGTCCAGATGTGGAAAATGGTGGCCCTCATGGAGTGGGGGTTATCTGGCTTGTTGCGAGGATTTGCTGGGGTGGCGGGCCAGGGCTAGAATCCGCCATCCCTCCCAGGTGCCTCATGAGCAGCTTGGCACAGGGAGATCCAGATGAGATTATTAATTTTTAAAAATCAAGGCACTGTGATTCATGATGCCATTTATGTAAACTTCCAGACAGGTGTCTGGCATCAGAGTCCCAATTTTCCCTCTCATCCCCACACCTGACCAACATCTACCTCCCAACAGGCACATTTTGTTTGTTGTAGTTTGGGTCTCATGAGTTGAGTGTTGTTGACTCTGGTTTGGATATATAGTTATACCATTCCTCACTACCACAGATATACTCCTGGGCCCTTGAGTCTACCCCTCGTTACTTCTTCTTCACCTCTTCTTGTCATGTCCCTGGCAAGAAGAGGATTTCTTTCCTCTCTGCCCTTCTGCTCCCTATATTCTGGAGCCTCAAGTGATGGAGTTATCCACCTTTAATACCTTGCATTCCCTCATACAGTAGTTCTATATAGTGTAGATGATGAGAACTTTAATGAGTTGTTATACCAGTAGGGAGGCAATGGGGGATCAAGAACAATATATTTGATAAGTAATGTGTCAAAAAATGTGTTCAATGTGTTCTGTATAATCTTGGTCAAACTCTAGTATATTTTCCAAAATGAATGTGATTATTGAATGCTAACCTCAGGACAGTACGGTAAAAATTGTAAGATAATGATATCTTCAACAACGTAGCATTGCCTCTTTGAAAAATGTGTGGCTGTATTACACGGACATTTAGTCAATGGACTAAATGAACCAATTAAGAGCCAGAGAGTGGTAAAGTGAATTTGCAAACAGAATTGGACACCTGCTCCCAACAAGAAAAACATTTGAATAATCAAAGCAAACACAGAGTCAAGTCAAAGGCTGGAAAACAATTCTTCATGCAAACAACTCCTTCAAAAGCCTAGGGTAGCTATACTAGTGTCTGGGAAACATAAAATTCAGGTTGAAAATAGTTAGAAGGGACAGCAAAGGCCATTTCTTAATAATCCAGGGAGTTGTCCATCGGGAAGTAATTCAACTCCTAAACATAGACACTTCTAATGAGAGGACAGAAAGTATTTAAAACAACTGCTAATAGACTTCAAGGAGGACATTGTCAGAAATCCAATAATAGTTGGTGATTTCAGCACCACCTTGTCCCTTTGTAGTAGTTAGTTCAATGAAACTAAACTCAACAAGGAAATTCTGGCTTTGAATAAAGAAATGGAATAGAAAAAGTCTAGTATATATAATTGGGCCTTTTCCTTTTCAGCCCCCACCCCCCGCCTCCCAGTGCTGAATACACATTCTTCTCCAGGCCACATGGGACACTCTACAAGATAGACCATAGACAGGGCCACAATATATACCTCTATAAAATCAAGAAAATAGAAATTGTATCAACTATATTTACAGACCATAATGCACTGAAAATGAAAGTTAATCAGACCCAGAAAGAGAGTGATTCAAATGAAACACCTGGAAATAAAACAGTGCACTACCAGTGACTTAGAGAGGAAATCAGAAGATTCCTGGGATCAAAAGAAGAATGAGACATAAGCCACCAGAATGTATGGACCCCAGCAAAACTGTATTAAGAGGAGAGTTTACAGCTCTACAAAAGTTCATAAGAAAGGATGAAAGGGCCCACATGCATAACTTGACTTAATAGTAAGATCTTAGAAAACAACCAACAAAAGAGCCAAAAGCAGGCAGGAGGAAGAAAACAACAGAATTTAGAGCAGAAATTAACAAACTGGAATCTCCCAAAACAATCCAAAAGATCAGTGAAACCAATAACAGATTCTTGAAGAAAATTAACCATATCAATAATCCACTAGCAAGATTCACAAAGAAAGACAGAGAGAGAACCTTAATCAACTGAATCAGAAATGAAAGGAGGTACATCACAACAGAATTCACAGAAATTCAAAAGATCAGAGATTGCTTTGAGAATCTGTATGTCACAACGCAAGAAAACCTAGAAGAAATAGATAAATTCCTGAATTCCTATAACCTCCCAGGCTGAACCAAGAACACTTGGAATACATAAACAGACCTATTGCTATTGAGGAAATTGAAATGGTAATTCAAAGTCTTCCCAAAAGCAAAAGTCCAGGCCCAGAGGGAGTCACTACTGAATTTTTTCAAACTGCTAGAGAGGGGCTTACTGCCAACTCTTTTCAGAATTTTTTAGAGGAACTCGAAGAAACAGAAATACTCCCAGTTTCTATGAGGCAGATATCACCCTAATACCCAAAGCAGAAAGAGACACCAAAAAACTAAAGAGAATGACAGGCCAATATCACTGATGAACACAGATGCAATATCCTCAACAAAGCACTTGCAAACAGAATTCAAGGACTTATCAAAATATCATACACTGCAACCAAGTAGGATTCATCCCAAGGATGCTTGGTACCTGCCACAAGAGTACCCAAAAGGATTTCACACTGCAGAAGATGTACTCAGGTACCACTGGGTCTGCTCCCCTAGCCCTGATAAGCTTAGTTATAATTTCCTTATATAAGGAATACGTAGGAAGACCAAAGCATGAGAGATAAGGGTCATGCTTAGTTTAATCTCCATTACAGCCAGAAACCAGCTGTTCACTGAAGTTTTCATTTCTATTTTGGGGGCTAAAACCAGCTTAGTGATCAGAGGTCACTACTTGCTATTCTGGGCCCCTGCGGTGTCAGAGATCAAATCTACATTTCATGTACAAAACGTATGCTCCAACTTCTGAGTATATGGTTGATTCTTTGACTCAATATAACTTAAACTATGAACTTAAATTTAAAGCAAGTTTTTGCTTAAAGAAACATATTTTCTGTTGTGACCACAAAAAAAAAAAAAAAAAGATTGTGCCCCTGCTTGAAGTTGTGCCAAATGTTAAGGTTGTGTCTACAAATTCAAGATTTTGGCTGCAATTGAATTTCAGTCATGAAGAATATTTGGGGAAGGAAAATGACCAATGAAGAACCAAAAAAAAAATTCATTAGACCTAAATGGTGACTCTCAAGTGATCTGGGTTCATCCTCAGACCTTGATTTTGCTTTCAGGTACTGTTGTTTGACATTTTGCTTTTTGTGCACAGTGAACCTGCAGAAGGGTAGTCTTTTGTCTCACCTTAGTAGTTCACTGGTCCCATTTTATTCTGGCAGCAATAACCTGACTCTGAAATTTTGGAAAAAGAGGAAAAGAAATATAGTTGTCCACCTGGAAAGGAAGAAGTAGAGCTAGCCCTGCTCACAGAAAACAAAATTTATATGTAAGCCAAATCTCTAAATACTCCTTAGAAGAAATTAAAATTACAAAACTGTCGGGAATGCCACCGGGGTCCCAGACAGTGTCAGGACAGAAGTTCTTTTCTACCTCCGAGGAAGCCAGGGAACAGATGAAAACTCACGAGTCCGGCGGCAATTCCAAAAAAGGCTTTTAATGGTACAAAAGCTCTTCCACAGCACTCCAATATAATAAACGAACTCTAGCTCTGGTCCGAACTTAGACCGTACAAAAGAGCCTAAGTCTCCCACCAAAGAGAGAGGATCTCACCCAAGAGGAGTCCTACCCAAAGAAGGAGCAAAAGGCAGAGGATCAAAAAAGCCGAGGGGGCCTCAAGTCAGTCCCCTTATATACACCAAAGTAATCCAACAGGGAGGGTCATGTCAACAAAGAACTCTGAACAGAGTGCAGAAGGGCTGTGTCACACCCTATTACAGGCATAAGCAAAGGTTAAGCCAAGGACTAATCCCTTCTATGGAGTTTATCTCTTATGTAAAACACTGGAGAGAGAGAGAGGGTTGATATAAAGTAATACATCTTAATTTCATGAGCTTCATGTAATCTAGATGGTACCCACAAAGTCCTTCTTATTTATTATCTGCACCAGGAACAAGATTCTGAGTATCTTGTTCTCCGTATACTGAAAGGGTCACACTCGCCTGCTTGAGAGCAAACTAGTATGATCCTTCCTATAGTCTTCCTATAGTCTCAACATAGCCAGGGTGGTAGTCTCCTGGTAAATTCTAACTGTCCCATGCTGGGTGCAGTGGATATAAAGAGGAGCTGTGCCCAATCTAGAAAACATGGAAGTCTTAGTAGATGTATAAGTCAGAAGTTATTCAGTCAAGGTGATTTCTGTAACTGCCACGCCCTCTAGCAGTGTTTACAGATAAGAGAGGTCTCATTAGGATGAACCTTGGCTTAAGTAGATTAAGTTGTGAGTGGGCAAAACACCAAAGCTCCCAGATTAGCTAAATCTGTCATCCAACACAAACCCAATAACAAATGTACAGCATACAAAATCAACACAAAATAATTCATTGCATTTCAAAACCCCAGATCCAGAGATTCACAGACATGGGGCAGAGCTGCTACCAACTCTCTCTGTGCCCAGCCGCTCACGAGGCACCTGGGAGGGATGGCGGGTTCTAGCCCTGGCCTGCCACCCCAGCATAGCCTCCCAACAAGCCAGACGACCCCCCCATTCCATTAGGGGCCACCATTTCCACATCCAGCCCTCCCTCTCATCAGAACTCCATCCAGCAGACGAGCCTATAGTGGTTCATCAATAAATGCTGTATTTAGAGGTGACTACAAGAGTATGCCACCCGCACAGCAAGCCTGGCAAGCTGCCCATGTCCTATTTGATATGCCAAATACCAGTAACAATTATGTTAGGTCATTCCCATGACCTAATATAATGGTTTGAGGCTCTTTATGTTCCTGGAGTGAGCAGATGCCCTTGGGCTCTACTAGCATGAGACAGGATTTATGGAGATGTTACTGGAGCCCACTCGAGCAAATTGATGATGAAAGATAGTAAAGATAGTGATAGTGATTTCAAAACCCCACCAATGAAAACTTGGGGAAAAAAAATGACAAAACTAAGTCTATTGTTCATAGGACAGAAGAGAATCAAATACTTAAGAATTAGTGTCAGCATGACAACCTTTTAATGTATGTTCTGTAATCCATAGTCTGGAGGGGAAGGAAAAGAGAAAGAGAGAGAAAGGGAAAGAAATAAAGAACCTGCCAAGGAGGTGGGCTGGGGAAGGGGGAGGGAACCGGGGATGTTGGTGGTGGGAGATGGGCACTGGTGGAGGGACGGGTGCTGGAACACTGTATGACCAAAACCCAAACATGAACTTTTTAATTGTATATCTTTTTTATTTGTATATCTCACGGTGGTATAATAAAATACTTAAAAAAAAAAGAATTAGTGTCAGGGAGCCGCTGGGGTCCCCAACAGTATCAGGAAAGAATTTCTCTTCTACCTCCGAGGCTTCTGGGGAATGTATGAAAACTCATGATTCCGGTGCAGTTCCAAAAAGACTTTTAATAGTAGAACAAGCTCTACCAGAGCACTCCAATATAATGGCAGACCTCTGGCTCTGGTCAGAACTTAGGCCATGCATGAGGATCCAAGTCTCCCACCAAATAGGATCCCACCAAGAGAGTCCCACCAGAGTGGATGCAGTACCTCAAGTCAGTCCCCTTATGTATACAAAAGTAATCTTAACTTCAGGGAGGGTCCTGTCAATAAAGATCAACAAATCAGCTTCTAGATGAAGACCTTGTTTCACGTCTACACAAAAGGTTATGGCAGGGACAAATCCCTTCTTCTGAGATTATCTCTTATCTTGAAACACTGGGGAAAGAGAGAGAAAGAGAGAGTACTGGGATAAAGTAATTCATCTTAATGTCATGCGCTTCATGTAATCTAGATGGTACCCAAAAGGTTCTTCTTGTTTATTATTTGTACCAGAGTGATTCTGAGTATTTTTCTTCTCTGTATACTTAAATCGTCACACTCGCCTGCTTGAGGACAAACTAGTATGGTAGTCTCAACATAGCTGAGGTGGTAGTCTCCTAGTAAATTCTAACTGTTTCATGCTGGGACCAGTGGGTATAAAGAGGATCTGTGCCCAATCTAGATAACATAGAAGTCATAGTAGATATATAATAATTCACAAGTTAATCATTCAGAGTCTAGGTGACTTCTGTAACTGCCCCACTCTCTATCAGTGTTTATACAGAAGAGAGATCCCTTTAGCATGAACCATGGCTTAAGAACATGTAAATAGATTAAACTGTGAGTAAATAGATTAAATAGATTAAACAGCAAAGCTCCCAAGCTAGCTGGGCATGTCATCCAACAAACCACTTTAAGCTAGGAGGTATAGATTTGGAAAATAAAAACCTTGTTGAAAAATGTATTAATTTTAAACAAATGGCAATGCAACCTTTGATTGTGAGTTGAGAAGCAAAGTTAAATATATTTATATCATATCAAAAGATTCTAATGACACTTTTGCAGAAAAAAAATCCTAAAATTCATATTAAATTTAATTATTTATTTATTATCGTATTTCCCAGTATGCTAAAAAATAATATGGTAGGATGCTTTGGTTTGATTTTTCTTGCTTTATTTGATTTAAATTTATTTATTATACCACAGCGATATAGAATTAAATAGTTGTTCATGATTGGCTGTCAGTCATATATTGTTACAGCACCCATCCCTCCAGCAGTGCCCTATTCCCACCACCATGTCTGCAAATTCCCTCCCCTCCCCAAGCCTGCATCTATAGCAGTCACTTTTCTCCTCCTCCTCCTCCTCCTCCTCCTACTCCTCTTCTTCTTCTTCTTCTTCTTCTTCTCCTCCTCCTCCTTCTTCTTTCTTCTTCTTCTTTTTTCTTCCTCTTCCTCTTCCTCTTCCTCTTCTTCTTCTTCTTCCTTTTCTTCTTTTCAAAGTCAGAAGCAATAAGTCTAACTTTATTTACCTATTTTATATGTGTGCATGTACAGATAATTAAAAAGAAGAGAAGGGAAAACACTTTACATAAATTATCTCATCAGTCAGTTATAGTCCAGGCAGAGGCGAATCCTGCTGGATCTGAGTTTTTCCATGGTGATAGGTCTTTTAGCAATGGTTCTTCAATTCCATTTTCCCTTAGTTCCCCTTGGGAAGGGTCCCCATGCTCTGGAGCTATTCCTTTACCCCTCTGACTGTCTCCAGCAGGTTTCTCAGGTGTCTGTGTTGCTATGGTTGTTCCTGAGCTCTCACAACATGCTAAAAATAAATTCTAAGAGAAACTTTCCAGCTGCCTGAAAAAATGAGAGTTTTCTGCTCTCTTTGTACTTACATCTAATTGGTTCACACTTAATAGGCTCTGAGAAACTGAATCCAATACAGATGACATGCCCAGAATCAGCAGATGGACTGTGGGTGGAGAGAAATGTTAGCGGTTAAAGACTGCCAAGGGAGTGAAGAGCCTAGGTTCCATGACCTTGCATGATCAAGTTCTTCAGGCAAACTCTGTCATTGCTCAATGTCTTAGCTTCTGTAACCGGAAAGAGGCAAACTTCATCAAAGGAGAATTCAAATTTCAGGAGTGTGCTTATTCTCTCTGATATTAAATTTAAAACATTGCTGCATGTAGCATTAACTTCTATATCAGTTGCTCAGCTCTGGCAAATGATCATCGCCTCACATTACTATGAAATTGGAGAGGCCTAGATATCAAATTAAAGGAATATGAATTTTGAAATGAGATGATATTAATGCTAAAGAAATAAAATTTATAGTTGGTTAGTATAAATAATATTTAACACAAACTAAAGGTAAAGAAGCCAACCTTTAAACTAAAACCAACTTTGTAATTGTCACCCTTGCTCCTCAAGGAAACAGTTCCTGGAATTTTCTAATTTCAAAAGAAAGAACAAAGCACTTAAAGGTTAAACAAAATTTTGCCATCTGTAGACAATATTTTCAGCAATGTTGTTGCCATTTCTGGTTTTATATGCCTTGTTTTTTATGTGGAGAGATAATTATCATCAATTTTGTTCTTCTTTACTTCATGCCAGGTAGGGGACCATGACTGTGCTGGGAATTGAAACCAGGGACCCTTCACACAGAGCGTGAACTTCATTCTACTAGATCCTTCACGCAGAGCGTGAACTCCATTCTGCTAAGTTGCTTGCTTGGCTCCAATTGCAGACCTCGCAGAGAGTGCAAAAAAAATGCTCTTGATGATGTTGCTGTTATTTTCAGTACCAATTTTATTTTATTTTTTTTTATTTTGCTTTTTGGGACACACCCGGCAATGCTCATGGGTTACCTCTCCTGGCTCTTTGCTCAGGAATCACTCCTGGTGGTACCCTCGAGGACCACACGGGATGCCTAGGATGGAACCTGGGTGGGTAGCTTGCAAGGCAAACGCCCCACTGGCTAGACTATCGCCCTGACCCCAAAACTTTAAATAAAGGAACTTCAAGATGCTAAACTTTCAGACTTTTGTCCCAAAATTAACTTCCCTGAACCTAAAAGCCTCTTGTAAAGTTTAATAACCCAAGATAGTGTAGGATCAAGCGTTAGAGGCCGCAGAAGATATAGAGAACAAAGGAAAGAGTTTGGGGGAGGGCCTCATAAGTTTTCAAGCAAATTTAAAAAATTGGAAATTCTATAGGAACATTGAAAGGCATTTAATGGAAGGTCATTCTTTGAAGTAAGAAATACCTAGAGTTTTCTGCTGGCTGCATCAGATAACAGGAAGAGAAACTGCAGAAAATAATTAGTATTGATGTCTACTATATTTAAAATCATGAATAAGCCCCCAATTTCCATGCATGTAACTGGAAAATAATAATAGAATAAGCTGAACAAATTTTGGAGTGCATTTACATTAGCAACTGGCTATTGAACCTGTTTCAGTTATTGAACAGGTCACATTTCCAGGCCTAATAAATGGATGGACATGGAAAGGATCATGTTGAGTGAAATTAGTCAGAAGGAAAAAGATAGATATAGAATGACTGAATTTATCTGCATGACATATATATGCATATTATGATACAAAATCCAATGTCAGGTGAAACGTGAATCAGGAGGTCATACCAAAAGTGGAAATTACCGCAAATGTAATTTGCGTTTAAACGTCAGAGGTTAGGTAATAAACGTCAGAGGTTAGGTAAGACAGAGAAGGGAACATGTGTGAATAAATGTCGAAAGGGCTAATACCAACCCAGAACTGAGCATTAAATACAGGCAAAAAAATGCACATGATGGCCTCTAAGTGTATGTATTGCAATCCACAATATGTAAGAGAAGGAAAAGAGAGAGAGGAGAGAGAGAAAAGAGATAAAGAACCTGCCATGGAGGCAGGCTATGGGAGGAGGGAGGGAATTTGGGACATTGGTGGTGGAAAATGGGCACTGGTGGAGGGCGGGCTGCTGGAACACTATGTGATGAAACCTCCAAACATGAACAATGTTGTAATTGTATATCTCACGCTGGTATAATAAAATATTAATAAAAAATAAATAATTTTTTAAAATCTATTAAAAATTTTTCCAGGCCTAAACTGGAAATCAGAGAAACTTCATATATAGGTCACTAGATGTGTAGGCAGAATTATACCTGAAAATCTAGGTAGAAGGGGGGCCAGAGCAATAGTCAGAAGGTAGGCATTTGCATTGCATGCTGCCAACACAGGTTCAATTCCCTGGCATCCCATATGGTCCCACAGGCACTGCCAGGAGTAATTCCTGGAGTGCAGAGCCAGGAATAACCCTGTGCATTGCTGGGTGTGACCCAAAAAGTAAATTGAAAAAATAAAAAATCAGGGGAAGTCTGCTCTATGGGCCACTGTATTCAGTAGGCAGAACTATCTAAATATCTAGAAATATTCAGAAACACATCTTCTAAGAAATACACCTTCTAAACTTCTCCTTCAGATAATGTTTTTGTGGCATTAGTAAAAGTACCACAAGAGTGCAATAAATAAAAAAATCTAAGGACATAGACCTATATAGTGATTGAGAAATTAATAGTCCTTGAATGACCATTAAGCACTTGGTCAGTAGTTTATGTCAGAGTAATCATTGCAAACTGTAATGCAGGACAAATGCTAGTACATCAGGTGGCAGTGGCAGAAGCCACATACTTCAGAGGACAGTTAATTAACCGTATAGCCATTGCAACCATCTTCTAAATTAGAACCTAAGTGGAGAGTGGCTGAGAAACAAAACACCATCAATGTTTTTCAAGAAATATTCATGGAATACCAAACTTAAAGAAGAGATGCAGATAAATCACAGAGGGAAAAGATTAAAAAGAAGAAAAAAGACATCAGGAACCAGAAGGATAGTGCAGTGGGTAGGGCATTTGCCACA
>JAJIBD010005956.1:0-27461 GCA_021461705.1 Cryptotis parvus
ATGTGGAAGAAGTACAGAGGCATACACAGGTTATAGGCCTAGCTGAAAGATAAGGATAAACTACTATCAGGAGGTGAGGAGGCGCAAGAAGCGAGTGTTCTAAGTAGGTTTTAGTCAAGGAGGTCTGTGGAAGGTATGACAGGAAAATTAAAGACACGGGGTTCATTGGTAGGAGGTTAACGAGAAATCAGGAAGGAATAAGATTAGAGTCCCAGGCAGAAGGAAAGCGGCCTGCTGGTGGGCGAGAGCCTTGAGTTCTGAAGGGCTCAGGTGACTGGTCAGGTGTTGTGTCCCTGACCGGGCTGGCCAGAAAGTGAGGTGAATCCTCTCTCAGACCAGGGAACAGCAGAAGATTCTGGTCATCACCACGGCCCGAATAGCGGCCTAAGGAGGAAATGAGGAAACTCTTGCAGTAGAGTTTCAGCCAGAAAGAAGACTCTAAGAACAATCAAGGGAAGCAGAAGAGTCAAGCAAGAAATGACAGTCATGGTTGAGGGCGCTCCGGCCTTGCAGTGAAATGTATGGGAGAACAACCCCAGGGGCCTGGCCCCACCTGGAAGCGCTTCCCAGAGCTGCTGAGTTTGTTTCCACTCAGTGGGCGGGAGCGATTTCTGTGTGGGGGCATCTTTGAGGAGAGCCACAGCAGGGTGTCTACACCTAATGTGACCGAAGCCTGGGCCGGCACGAGAAAGACCAAGAAAGACTGGGGTACTGAGGAGGCCCAGGCACTGAGAGACAGGACCCCTCAGAAACGCCAAACCTTTGCTTCAGCCCAGCCTGCTGACAGCGCTGTGACAGCGGGGTGAGCGGAGTCACGACAGCCTCAGCCAGGTCCCCACTCGCGCAAAGCAGCCTCGGCTAGCTCCCTTTCGTCCACGTTTACAGCCCGCACCGCACCTCGCTCACTCCCACCTCCCCCGACTGGCTTCCGCCCGCTCCAGCTCCGCTGCAGCCGGGCCCGGGCGCCGACCGCGCATGCGCGCGCCCCCGCCCTGCCCGCTTTCCACGTTTCACTTCCCAGCCTTTTCCTCCAATCTCGCTGCATCGCCCCATTGGCCAGCCGGCCCTAGCCGGACCAATAGCGCCACCCTCTCGCCCCGTGTTGCACTGGGTAGAACAAAACAAAACAAACAGACCGGAAGGGACTGAGACGCTCCGAGGCAGCGGCGGGGCTGAGGCGCGAGTCGGGACGGACGAGCGGTGGCGGCGGCGGCTCGAGGGGTCAGTCAGTACCGGACGGACGACTCGCACGCTCAGGGGAGGCTGCGTCCGCTCCTGGCTCACCAGCGCTCTCCTCCAGAGGCTGCGCACGTTGGGAGGAGGGGCGTCGGGGCCCCGGCCGCGACGCTCTGGGACCGGGGCCGGTGCTGGGGGGTCCAGCCAGGTCACTCGAGGTCCGACTGACCAGGTCGCGCCCGCTCCAGCCCCAACGCTCGGGCTGCAGGGCGCCCTTCACCCCATTCCTCCCTCTGGGCCAAGGGTCGGACACTGACAGCGCGGGCCCGCCCCTCGAGCACCCCCTGGTCGCGGGGCGCTGGGAGCGCTCTGGCGCAGACCCTCCGCTCGGTCCCCCGCCGAAGCCGAAATTTTTATATTTTTCCTTTTTCTGATCTCAAGGGCAATTTGGGGAGCGTGTGTGGGACCAGCCCAGGTCCTGTGAGGGAAGGGTCGCGGCTCCCGAGCCCTTTGGCGAACGGCCGGCGCCCGGCCCGCGAGCTGGGGCCCGCGCCACCGAAGGAGCAGCCAGAGGCTGGGAGGTCAGTGGGAAGCGCGGGAAGCCCAGGCACGTGCCCGCCCGCCTGAGGCAGCTCGGCAGCCGGGGCTCCCTGCTCCGGAAACAAAGGCGGGGCGGGAGCCCTTGCGGTGGACGCCCCGCCCAGCCTCGCCCGCTCTCCGCCCCCCCACCCAGCCTTTTTTTTTTTTTTTTTTTTGCCAAAGCCCCCAAAGTGCCTGCAGACGTCGCTCTTGCCACGTCCCCAGGTTCCAGGGTGCGCGGGGGAGCCTGCGGCCGTGGGGGCGCGACGGCGTCTCGGGGGCGCGGCAGGTGCGAACACAGAGTTTATGGCCGCTGTTGACTTTCTCCTCCCAGGCCGAGTTTCGCTCCCAGGTCCTGTCGGCAGCCGCCCGCCCTCTCCTGTAGCTCCCGGGACCCCCGCAGCCGTGTTTCCCGCGTTAGGGCGCCTTTCCACGACGCCCTCAGCCTGCCCTCATGGTCCGTCCGTTCTGTCCTGGCTGCTGCGTGAGGCATCTTTGGAGTTTTAGTTGGATTTTCTTGCTTTCCTTTTTTTTTCCCTGGCGTAGTAGGAAAAAAATTGCCAGGAGTGCAGAAAGCAAAAGGCACTTAGGTGTTTCCTGTAGTGCCCGCTTTGTCGTGGGACATGGATGCTTTTAGGTCACTTTCATTTGCCTAATGAGCTGCGAGTGTAGTTCTGGCATGGAGACATGGAATTTTCTAGTTAACCCAAGTGCTAAACTTGATCCTCCAAAGTTGAGGTGATTGGTAAAGTGTATTTCAGGAAGCAGAACTTTGGGGGACCAGCAGGGAGGTGAAGCCCTGTCCTTTACGGAGTGTCTTCGCACTTGATGCTTCTCTTCCTGTGTTTCCTCTAACAGCGGGGAAAAGACAGTGTTGGACTTTAACTTGTATAATTATTGATAATGTATACCAATATGTATTATTATTATTGAAATTTTCAGTTTAGTTTGTGGGTTGTAAGGGTTTTTGTTTTGGCATTACGTTTTCTTTGGGTTGAGGTAGAAGTGTTAAGGAATGTGAAGTAAACTGGGGAGAAAAACACCACTGCTTTGAAAAGAGTAAATTTGTATTTTTATCCTTTTATCACAGAGGGCTTGCTTGCTTTAAATGATTACTTAATAAAAGCAAACACCATCAGTTAGAAATGATAACCATTACTTAGTAACCTTTGCCTGGGCTGGGCGTCTTCTCTGTAATAGTTCAGGAAAAGTATTTTGGTGTTTCAAAAGTTGTATTTATAATTTTGATGTAAAGTAAGAATGTATGTTTTGACAAGCTTCACAGCTAACTCTGAAATATTTAAAACTTGTGTTGGATTGTATATATGGTTCTTCATTTAGATCTGAGCTGCAGTCCTGGTTCTCAGTGAGCAGTTGTTTCAGATCACCTACCTACTTGAAACTTATTTTTGTTGTGCAGAGTGCCAGTGTAAAGGTTCTGAGGGGTACAGGAGATTTTTATTTTTAAGTACAAAGGGTATATAAACATTCTATCATTTTTATACCTTTTATAGCTAGGTGCTGCAGAGAAAATATTCTCTAATTATATTTTCATTAGGAAAAATATTTTAAAAGTAATTCTAGCTTAAGAAACACACATCCTGAGACATTATTGCTTTATTCTAGCATGAAATTTGTGTATTGAAATGACATTTTCAGTGAAGGGGGACAGTTGATCTTTAAACTAATCATATGTGTGTATAGATCTCTATATAGATATATTAAAGGTTGTCCAAAATTGGTCCGAACTAAAATATGGGAAGGTACCAAATAGAATGACATGTTTATTAACATGTAATTCATTCGACATGTAATGACGTGTAATTAAATGGTGTTAGTGAATTGGAACATAATCTTATTTTTTAAATCTCTGATACAATGATATCACAGTACCTTAAAGACTTCATTCCATTAAAAAAAAGTCAGTGATTTTGCATGTTATGTTTTATTACAAAATAATCATATGCGCTACAAGATGTTAAAATTATTTTTGCAGTTGGTAGGTATGTTCATTAATTTGAACATTTATAACTAAAAGAAGAGAACACTGCTAACACAATGATTGTAAATGACAGAAAAGGATCTTCATCTGTCTGACCTAATCAGATAAATACTTAAGTACTCTAAAACAGTGTTTCTCAAACTTTCCCCACTATGCCCCCATATGCATACCCTACAAGAGTATGCTACCTGTATGGCAGAGCCTGGCAAGCTACCCGTGTCGTATTTGATATGCCAGATACCAGTAACAATTATAGACCTCATTCCCATGACCTGATGGAATGGTTTGAGGCTCTTTATGTTCCTGGAGCAAGCAGATGCCCTTGGGCTACACTAGCACATGACAGGACGTATGGAGATGTTACTGGTGCCCGCTCGAGCAAATCGATGATGAACGGAAGACAGTGATACAGTGATGCCCCATTTAGACCTGTGTCATTTCAGTGGCCGACACTGCCCCTTTAGATTTTCAGCTGTGGCTCCTTGGAATCTTGGGGAGCCCATACAGAGCCAGATGGCTATGGTTGAGAGATGCTGCTCTAAAACACTGTTTATGACATCCGCAGAGGGGTTCTGAGGTACTTGGTTATAACTTCTGGGCAATAGTTTTCATGAAAATGTATTTTGATGGTTTTCTTAAAAGAATACTGAATTTATATCACTGAGTCAGTGATCAAAAGGTAACCAATTTAATTTTCTAGCATTCTTTTAGGTAATTTTGAAACCAAGTTATAAAATATTGAGATGTTACTGTCATTGCACTTTTTCCTTTTTAAATAGTTAAGATCTAAACATGCTTCCTCAGGTTATAGAAACACACTTGCTAGGGGTTGGAGAGATAATATAGCAAGAAAGATGCTTGCTTTCGCAGCATACCCTAGGTTCCATCTCGGGCATCCCTACTGCCTGGAGTAAACCCTAAGTATCATTCGGTATGGCCCCCAAAACAAAACAAAATTAACTTGCTAGAGAAGATAAGAAATTTTTTCCAGTTCAAGTTTTATAGTTCTATGTCTCCAAGTGATGAAATTGCAGATACATCTTCAGATATGTTACAATGTGAAAAACTAAATCATGACATACTTTTACTTAAGCTATAAACTGTTTTTATGTTTTTGTCTCCATAATTTTGGGGCAAGAAATTACCCAGAATTTATGCATATCAGATTAACCATGAGGCCTGGTATTCCTGAATGTTGGAGTTCATTTGCATTCCTTTAACTTGAAACAATTGTATAGAAAATATGTCTTCCTAACTTAAAGTTAAAGAGGTACATGGTATATCTAGGAAAAAGATTATTTTTTTCCTATTTTGTTCTTTTTGTTGGTGGCCTGGGGGATCCATTCTTATTAATGTTATGTGGTGCTGGGTATCGAACCCCCGTCCATTGCACTCCAAGACAAGGGCTCTACCCATGTACTATCTGGCCCATAAAGGCTTTCTTTGGACACAGGCTTGTCAAAAGCAGTGAGACCATATGCCAGTTAGGATAAGCTATCTCTGAAACAGAAGTGAACTTTTTTTAAATTGGGTTCCCCCCACCACCCTCCACATACATGCAGTGTTATTAAATAAAGTGGATTTACCTGAATTATGTTTGAAAAATACTGAAACAATTTTGTTTTCTTAAATAGATCCTAAAGGAAGATATTTTTGGTGATTTAATCAGTGCAAGTGAAATTAAGGAACAATGGATATAGAAAATGAGCAGATACTGAATGTAAACCACACAGGTAAGTATTTCTTAAGAAAATAATTTTATTTAACCTTGAATGTTTTAGGGAATTTCACTTGTGTCACTGGACTTCCCGTTGTACATCAATTTGCTTGAGAGGCGCCAGTAACATCTGCATTTATCCTGTTGTGCGCTAGTGTAGCCCAAGGGCATCTGCTCATACAGGAACACAAAGAGCCTCAAACCGTTCGTTCCAGGTCATGAGAATGAGGTCTATTATTGTTACTGTTTTTGGCATATCGAATATGGCAGGGGTAGCTTACCAGGCTCTGCCACGGGTGGGATACTCTTAGAAGTAGATAGGCTCTCAGTTCTTGCGTGCAACAGGGAGAGCCAGTAGGGTAGCAGCTCTGCCCGTGTATCTGTGTCCAGGTTAATGGCTGACAACCTGGGAGGAGTTCATGGGTGGGTCCGCGGGCCTCTTAGAGGCCTCATGATCAGCTGAGCACAGGGAGAGCCTGTAGCATCTCTGCCCTTTCTATCTGTGTCTCTGGTTCATGGCCTAAAGCCTGGGAGCAGTTTGTGGGTGGGTCCACGGACCTCCCGGATGGGACAGAGGTGGGGAAAGGGACCTCAGCTCTGTCTCTATGGAAGCCCATGACTTTAGCGGACTAAATTTAGGGAAATTTATTTTATGGAAATTCACGTTATTTTTTGTCTCATGTTTTATATCCCATATTTTATTATTCTCTGTAATAAACGGTGATGGAGATGGAGAATAGTGAACCTGTGTATTAGTTTAGTTCTATAATAAAATTTGTAGCTTTGATATCTTTGCTAATAATTTAGGTGTTAAAAAATGCAGTTCATGATTCTTCAGTAGCACAGTTAAAATAAAACTCATTTTGTGGAGTAGATATTAAAGTGCAGTGTAACTTTAGATAAATGTATTTTTAGCTTTCAGAATAAACTTTGCAAGCAATTTATTAGAATTCTGAAATACCTAAATAATTTTGGTTTGAGAGACAGTACAGTGGGTAGGATGCTTGCCTTGACATGACCTACCTGAGTTCAGTTCGTTGAATGTGTATGGCCCCTCCTGAGCACAGGAGTGATTCTTAAACCCAGAGCCAGGAGTAAGCCCAGTTTCAACTCGGGGTAATGTGTCTCATCTTCTCCCCCAGCCCCCAACTAAAACAGTGTGGGGCCGGAGTGATAGCACAGTGGGTAGGGCGTTTGCCTTGCACATGGCTGACCTGGGTTCGATCCCCATCATCCCATATGGTCCCCTGAGCACTGCCGTGCAGAGGCAGGAGAAACTCCTGAGCATTGCTGGTGTGATCCAAAAAGCAAAAAAAAAAACCAAAAACCCCAACTAAAACATATATTTTTCATATTGGCTTATTTTAATTTTACATAGTCATTTTTTATGGTGTCAGATTAAATCCAGTGACTCACACATGCAAGGCAAGTGAGGTGTGAGCTATATCCTCTGTATATATAATTCATTTGTATTATTTCATTAATATTAAAAATAACTCATAGAATTTAAGTATATTATATTTTAATACTAGAGCTTCATTTTCAGTGACTAATTCACTATTGTGTATCAGTTTTCTATTTTTCATCTGAACAGACATTTGGAAATTGAAACCCATTTTATAGTTACAGACCTGATTTATGGAATGCTAGAAAAGTATACTTGAAAAAATTGCAATAATTACTATTATTTCTGTGCTGTTTTACAGGATAGCCAAATAAGTACTTGTTTTTAAGGATTTTAAATGTGTTTATATCTCTGCATTATTGATATGGGGTAGTTGTAATACAATCTAAGATTGTATTTCACATATAAGTAATTGCCTATTTTCTGTATTTTCCTATATGATAGTTACTAACCATGAACACTTGAAATGTCACTTGTGTGAACTGAGGTAGGTTGTAGGTGCAAAATGATACCAGATTTCAGGAGACTTAGGAGGAAAGGTAAACGTACCTCCATTTTAATAGGATTATATTTGTGGACTTCTGTTCACTTGATCACTTGACATCCCGTTATTCATCGATTTGCTCGAGCAGGTGCCAGTAACATTTCCATTTGACCCTATCACATGCCAGTGTAGCCCAATGGCATCTGGTTGCTTGAGGAATACGAAGAGCCTCAAACCATTCATTCAGGGTCTTGATGAAGAAGTCTGACCATCTTGTAGGTGGGCGGCCATGTGATCTTTTGATGTCCCTGGGGATCCAGTCAGTAATGGCTCTAGTCCAGCGGTCGTCTCCAAATCGCATTACATGTCCAGCCCATCTGATTTTCCATGCCTTGGCAAACAAGACAGCGTCCCTGACTCTGGAATGTGGACTTGGGTTGGAACTCGGATTCCTTCTCTCACTTGAGTGAGGCGTGATATTCAAAAATAACTCTTTCAATTCCTCTCTGGGAGACCCAAATAGCATTCTCATCCTGCTTTCGTAGGGCCCAGGTCTCTGAGGCGTATGTTAATGCAGGGAGAATGGTGGAGTCAAAGAGATGTGCCCGGAGCCGGAGGTTCTTTGTCCTTTTAGCTATTTCTTCGATGCTCTTGAAGGTGTTTCATGCCGCCTCTTCCTCCTGCACAGCTCAGCTTTTAGGTCATTCATCATGTTGAGTTCTCAACCTAGGTACACATAACTGCTGCATTCAAAGATGTTTGTTCCGTTGAGAGTGAATCGGGCCTCTGGAACTAGTTCATTTTTCATGAACATAGTTTTGTTGAGATTCAGCTTTAGACCTATCTTTCCACATTCTTGGTGGAAGTCAGCCAGCATTTGGGCCGCTTGGCTAATGTTTGGTGTTATTAGAAGGATTACTTTGATTATTGCTCCATGATGTGTGTGTATTGGGGTGGGTGGGCGGAGTGTGGGGAATTTGTATGTTTCTAACATGTTACTGCTCTGATTCTGATATTTCTTTATAAATAAACGTCATAGTTCAAAAAAAAAAAAAGAAGGATGTTATCAGCGAAGCAGAGATGGTGTAGTTGCCGATCATCTATCTTCACTCCCATTTCTTCCGATTCTAATTGTCGCATGTTTTCAAGGGTGGCACTGAGAACCTATTATGTTTCAAATAAAATGTGAAAGCTATTGTGGACCTATTATGTTTCAAATAAAATATGTGAAAGCTTTGCCTGTTTTTACTTCTTATTTGTTTTATTGGCCACACTGGTGCCCAGGGGCCACTCTCAGCTCTGCTCAGGGGTACACCTGTGTTGCTCTGAGGACCATCTGTGGTGCTGCCTTGTGTGGTACTGGGATTTGAACCAGGGTCACAGAGGCAGATGCGTGCTAGTGAGTGCCTTGGTTTTTGTACTGTCTTTCTCCCCTGATATTCCTCCTTTCGTTTGTTTTTTGGGCCATATCTGGTGGTGCTCATAACTTACCCCTAATTCTACACCCAGGGATTACTCTTCATAGCGCTCTGGGGAGCATATGGGGCTCCGTGGACAGAACCCAGGTTGGCTGTGTATAAGGCATGTGATGTACCCACTGTTCCGTCTCTGCTGTGTGCTTTTATGTTATATTTTGGTGTTTTTTTGCCACAGCCAAAGGTGCTCAAGATTTACTTTTGCTCTGCATTCAGGGCTCACTCTTGATGGTGCTGGGGAGTGAAGCCAGCTTAGCTCTGCACAAGGCCAGCGCCCTATCGTCGCATCTAAGCGTCCTTAGATGAGAGTAAATGGCAAAATAGAAAAGCAGTTGATAACATTTTTAAATTGTAAAGGCCTAAGAATTAAAATGTTTCTTTTAATAATCTTCAATTTTTTAATTTATAAGGTCTGATATATAAAAAATAGGTAATGTGCTCCTGTAGAGAAACAAATTTTTTGAAGTTTGTTGCAATAGTTGAAGAAATCAGATGTGAAAAATAGAATGAACTTGAATGTTTTAAACCAAGGGACAGCTGAAGTTTTTTCTTATGTTTCTTAGTTATTTTTCTTTTGGATGAATTTGGTGTTTCATCTTAATTATAGACTAGCAAAAGCAAAATGTTACAGTTAGATTTTTTATGTTTTAATTACCTGCTCTTGAAATTCCACCAAGTTTTGTCTGATTGGATCTTTTCTTGTTAATCTTTTGCTCTTTGATTTATATTTATACCCATATTTACCCTATCTTTAGCTACTACCACTCCACTCTAGATTTGTATTTTATTTAGTTATAGTCTCTGAAATTTAAATAGTGGTTTGCTATTGACTACAGTCTTCTATCTGTAAAACAGGGTAAAATCTTCATAATAGTTTTACAATGACAGTTGATCATGTATGTAAAGTGCTAGCATTGAGCCTGGTCTCTAGGGGGGAACAATAGTGATAATGATGGAAATAGGACTGCTCTTATGACACTACTTCTACTAGTGGTCATAGTAGTCTAGTTATGATGAGAGCTATGATGGTGTCCCAGACAGCCTCCGAACTCCAGGGGCCGCCTCTGGTCTAAAAAGGGCCTGAGATGTTTCACTCTTCTCTTTTCTTTTAAACACACTTTGTTTTCTATTTAAAAGTGTCATATGACATTTTTAAAGTGTCATATCTCTTTAAAAGTGTATGCCAGAGCTACTAGCTTATGATTGAATTGTTGCAATATTTTCTTACTTGGTTTAGTTCTGTATAGTCTATATTCCTCTGCCAAATGAATCCCCCTAAGATTTTAAACCTGGCTAAGTTCATTTATGGTGATTCGAGCAGGGGCAAGATTGTGAAGGACCATGAATTGCAAGGTAATCGGCCTATACTTTATTTTTTACCTGGTAGGAATATCTTCAAAAAGCTTCTGTGGGGGTATATTTTAGAAAATAAGTCTCTGAAATGGTTTAAAGACTGAAGGTACAAGGATACTTGAGATTGATAAAATAAGTTTAAATAAGTCTCTGAAATGGTGTAAAAAATGGTGTAAAGACTGAAGGTGAAGTGAGATTGATGAAGTAATTAGACTTTTTAAAATTCCTACAGTGTTAATTCCTTTTTGTACTTTGTTTAAAGAATTGTAAAGATGTTTAATCTCCTTTTTTATTGGTCGACTTAATTTTTAGTTTCTATGTATCTTAAAACATCTTAAGTTCCATGTACTCAGATTTGATATTGTAATTAATTACATATGGGAGTTTTAAAAAAGCTATTCAACAGCATTAACTCAACTTGAGTTAGTATAATAAATGAAACTCTGCCCCATTGGCAGCTAAGTGATTTGCTCTGTTACTTTTCTCAAGCAGATTTTGATGGTTTCAGAGTAAAACCAGCTGTTTCCATGTGATCTCTGGGCATTTGAACTGATTATATGAAGAGTGGTTTTGCCAGGTGCTTAGTATACAAAGTGTAGCAGGTCCTGGTTGTTTCTCAGTGTTGGTCTATCATACATTTGTTATGTACTAGTGCAGAAGAAAATGATTTAAGGCTTGCTTTTATTAGCTTGACATTCTGCTTGAATTTCCAATTTCCAAGAACCAATTAGCGACATTGAGAGTTTACTATATAGTCATGATGCCTCTTTTAGTTAAAGGTGCAAGACTGCTGCTATTAAAATAATCACTTCACTTGTATCACTTGTCTTCCCATTGTTCATCGATTTGCTCGAGCGGGCACCAGCAACATCTCCATACATCCTGTCACATGCTAGTGTAGACAAGGGCATCTGATTGCTCCAGAAACATGAAGAGACTCAAACCATTCCAGTTTTTTATTAAAATACTAATACTAATACTAATACTAATACTAATACTAAAGTAATATCTGTGATATAGCAAATGGACTGTGAGCATTAGTAGTAAACGGAGACTAGAATTGTTAGGAAAGTTTTCATGGAAGAAGATAAATTATGTCTTAAATTAGGATTTTGGTAACTGAAGGGGAGTAGTGGGGATATGTAGCAGATTGGGATAACTGAAGGGAATAGTGGGGATATACTAAGCAAATTGGCAATTGGGGGCTGCAGGTGCATTGCTCCCTTTTAGGGGATAATGTATAAGCTTCCGTAGAATAAAAAAGATTTTCAAAGATGATAAATTACAGGAATTAAGTTGGGAGAGATTAGTTAGGACTTAGATATGGTGACTTTGACAGTAAGCTGTATCTTCCCCTTGCCCCTTCTTTGTCGTTATATCTGGGGATGACTTGTGGTATATTGGTTGGAGCTCACACACTCAGCCTTGGTGCTTGCCCACCAACTTTCTTTAGTTGTGATACTTGTGTTTATTGTGGTTGTAGGGCAAACCAGGGTCGCACTGGATCACAGTGTTCACATTTCTTTTTTTAGTTGTACTTAGACACACCTGGCTTCAGAAGTCAGAGTTCACACTTTTTGTGGCGATGTGCTGGAGTTGTATTCGTGCGTTTGGGCAGCACCAGATCCAGCTCCTGGTCTCATGCCTGCAGAGTAGGACCCATTTTTGGTTTCTCTATTATCTCCAGCTCCATAAACTTTATCTTGAAAGGAGTAAAGCATCAGCAATCCAGTAATCATATATTATCACTTCTTTGCAAAGAAGTGCACTTCTTACATGCTTTTTTTGGATCACTAATGTTGTTTCCCAAGTATCTCTGTTTAATTTTGAGATGTTTGTCAAGTTATTTAAACATTTGCAATCTTAATTTCCTTATCTGTATAAATGAAAGCAGTTTTCAAACTTATGGGGAAATGACATCGTTTCCAGTGAAGGGTCTGGTAAATCAGAGTAGACTTCCCTGTAAATATTAGTTTATGTCCCTTATTTCAAGATACTTCATTGTGTTCAATTGATTGACTCTTCTTAGCTCATAAAAATTTTAAGCTTTAAATTTGTTTCTTGTATTTGTGTAAATTTTATGCTCTAAACATAAAATTTAATATTTTAAATAAACTTGATTAAAACGTAATGCCTTAATTTGCTTTCTAAGATAATATGTAAAATAATTCTAGTAAGACTATAACTGATATAGACAATTAAAATACTAAAATTTTGTTTGTTTTCCTCTTTAAGATCCTGATAATTTAAGTGACTCTCTCGTTTCTGGTGATGAAGAAAATGCTGGGACTGAAGAAATAAAGAATGAGATAAATGGAAATTGGATTTCAGCAACCTCCATTAATGAAGCTAGAATTAATGCCAAGGCAAAAAGGAGGCTACGTAAAAACTCATCCGGGACTCTGGTAGGGGTGATTCTGTCAGCGACAATGGAAGTGAAATCCTTAGAAGCGAGTGACTGTACCGACTCAGTCCCAAGGGAAGGTTACTAGATAGGCGATCCAGATCTGGAAAAGGAAGGGGACTGCCGAAAAAAAGGTTTGCGTATTTCTCGTATATTTCTTTTCCAAAGCAACAATGGGGAAAAGGTGTTGTCTTTTCTTGTATATTACAGTTTTGTTGTCCTAGGAAGAAGAGAAATTTAAACTGTACTAACATAAGATTTTATGGTTTGTATATATTATTATATATCATCTATGAACCATCCCAGTTTTAAGTTGAGCCTTTTTTCTTGAGTAATTTTTGTGTTTTGAGTATAACTTTATCTCTTGTTTCTAGTAAAGTACCACCGGTATTTTTTTAAAGTCATGAATTTGTGCATATACTCTTTTTATTTGAAATAGAAATTCATTATAACATTTTTACCTAATGTAAACATGCCCATTGTTTAGACTCCATGATAAGTATATGTTTGATGGGTAATCCCTGGATTAGAGATTTGATTATTCCGTAGATCTGGTCCTTTTTAACTGTGTGTTTGCTGGAGTGGATTCTTCTGCTTTAGCCCTGAATCTTCATTGTTTTTAGAAGTGAACAGCAAAGTAGGATCTTAAATGTTTGCTGAATGAGATGTATGTCAGTTTCCTTCTATGACTTTGATAGAATTTGGATATTTACCCACCTCTAAATGTGAGAGCTTCAATATACTGTGTAGGATCTTTTTTTTTTTAAAATATCCCTGTGATCTTTCAAAGGTAGGTCATTGATAGAGCATTATTTTTTTCTTTTTTGAAACCTACTTTCTATTTTTTTGGGCTACACCTGGCTGTAATCGGGCTACCCCTGGCCAAAGATCACTCCCAGTGGTGCTTAGGGGTTCTTCACCACTGGGAGTGATCTTTGGCCAGGAGTAGCCTGATTACAGCCAGGTGTAGCCCAAAAATAGAAAGTAAGTCTCAAAGAAAAAAAATAATGCTCTATCAATAACCTACCTTGAAAGATCACAGCGGTTCTGTAGTAACAGAAATTAAAACCGGTGCTCTTAAATGCAAAGCACGTGCTCTAGCCTTTGGAGCTAGCTCCATAGTCTAATTACTTTGTTTTTGTTATGAGAGTACATCTGGAAATTCTGGGGGTTCCTGGGGATACCTGGTCCACACCTGGCAGTGCTGGTAGCAGGATGTACTAGGGTTGAACCTAGGGCTTTGCACATGGAAGATACTTGCTCTATCATTTAAACCATATTGCTGCCTTTCTTTTTCTTTTCTTTTAAAAAAAAATTTAAGCACCTGCCTTTTCTATTTCTAATAAAGGGTATAATATTTTTTCATGTATGTGTTTTTCTGCCATGTTGCTGATTGAACTCAGGGTCTCACACGTGCTCTTTACCACTAAATTGTATCATCAGGCTCTAGATCTGCCTTTTAAAACAGTGTTTTAACTTGATGTTTTGGAATGTTGTTATAAAGCATATAAGACACAATCTCTACTGAAAAGTCGTGATCTGAAAGTGATTCAAAGTAGAATTATCTTAACTCTTGAAGTCAAATCCCCAAATAACAGCCAGTGTTAAGGATTGTTTTACTTATGTTTTCTTCTGTGTGTGTTTATGGTTTTAGGTCCTATGTGCTTTCTTTAATCCTTTTTTTGTTGTTAACCTGCTAAGCCATCTATGTCACTGCCTTGCCTACTTCGAAATGCTAGTTAGATGACACCCAGCTACATGCATTTCTTTATAATGCTTTGATTACTTATAGCTTATTACATCATTATAAAATTTCATATGCCACATTGATAATGTCCCTCCACTAGAGTTAGTGGGACATTGAAAATGTCCCTCCACTAAATTCATTAGTTCACTCTGTTTTGTTTTATATATATATAAAACAAATATATATATATATACACATATGTGTATATATATGTATACATACATATATACACACATATATGTGTATATATATACATATACATACATATATATATATATATATATATATATATATATATATACCCGCACGGCAGAGCCTGGCAAGCTACCTGTGTCGTATTTGATATGCCAAATACCAATAACAATTATAGACCTCATTCCCATAACCTAATGGAATGGTTTGAGGCTCTTTATGTTCCTGGAGCAAGCAGGTGCCCTTGGGCTACTAGCATGAGACAAGACATATGGAGATATTACTGGTGCCCGCTCGAGCAAATCGATGATGAAAGGGAAGACAGTGACAGTGACAGTGATATATTTTCTGTGTAGTTCATTACATGTGAATGAAATCATAGTGTTTTATTTATGTTGTTAAAAAAGGCAGAATTTTTTTTGGTAGTTGAATATAGAATTCCTTTATATATTTACACCTTGTTTTTATACCATAAAAATGTATTTATACCATATTTTCTAGCAATGTGCATTTAGGTTTTGGTTCTTGGGTGATACTGGTAATGTTTGCATTAAATAGGGAGTGTTTATCTCTTTTGAATTGGCATATTTATAATTTTTTAATAAATACCCAGAAGGAGAATTAGATCATACAGAATTTCTGTTTGTTTAAGAATTCTCCAGACTGCTTTCTAATGATTGCACTGACTCACAATCCCACCAACTTGTATAACGATTCACATCTCTCTCCATTCTCTCCTATACTTATTATTTGTTAAAAGCTATTCCTATTGGTGTCGGGTACTGTCTCATAATCTTAATTTGCCTTTCCCTAAGAAGAGATGACCATATTTCCTTGTGCACACTTGTCACCTGAATTTTTTCTTTGAAGTCTATAGTCAAAATGTCTATTTAGATCCATTTCGAAATTTTCTGTATAGTGTCAGATAGTAGTATAGTTTAATTATTTTGCCTGTGACTGTATAGGTTTTATTTTGTACAGGTTTATTTGGGAGCTCTTTGTTTCATCGAGCTTTTTGATTTTTTTAATGCTAATCCTGTCAAATTACTATTGTTTTGAATATGGTTTGAAATCAGGAATCCTGATACTTTTGTTTTTTGTCTTTGCCACTCTCAAGATTGTTTCTACTCTTTTGGAAATTTTGTAGGTTTAAATTTCATGATTTTTTGTTTTGGACCACATTCAGCAGTCCTCAGGGCTTATTCCTGGCTCTGCACTCAGGGATTATCCCTGGCAGTGCTTAGGGACCATGTAACGTGACAGGAATTGAACCCAGGTCAGCCACATGTAAAGCAAACACCCAGTGTACTGTCTCACTGGCCCAAAATTTCATGATTTTTGTCAAGAAATTGGTAGCAATCACATTTTGTTTTTGGGCCACACCTGGCGATTTTCAGGGATTAGTTCTGCAGGAGTCAGTACTGGCAGTGCTCAGGGGACCCTGTGTACTGGGAGGATCCAACCCAGGTTGGCCGTGCAAAGCAAGCACTTTACCTGCTGTGCTAATCTCTCCCAAGCTAGGGATTACAGTTTATCTGTGTATTTAATATAGCCATTTTAAGGATGTTAATTTTTCCTAACCCCTGAGCATGGAATAACTTTCAACCTCATTGTGTCGTGTTTCTTTTATCATTGTCTTACTGTGTTCAGTCTACTAGTCTTTCATCTCTTTGGTTAAAATTCAAAAGTATTTAGTTTTTTTATGAAACTGTAAATGGAATTATTTTCCTGATTGCTCTTTCTACTATTTTAAATTTGCATATATAAAGAAAAGGATTTCTTTTGTATTGATTGCCACTTACTCTAAAAGCTTTTACGGGGAGTCTTTGAGATTTTCTATGTATATTGTAATACCATCTGCAAAGTGATAATTCAAAAAATTGACAGTTCAGAGACTGGAATGATAGTACAGTGGGGAGGGAATTTGCCTTGCATCTGACTGACCTGGGTTCAATCTCTGACATCCCATATGATCTTCCGAGCACCACCAGGAGTAACCCCTGAGCATCACCGGGTGTGACCCAAAAAGCAAAAAAAAAAAAAAAAATTGATCATAAAATATGATTAAATTCCTTTACCAATTTGTATACTTGTTGCTTTTGCTTTTTGGCCACATCAAAAAAACAGGGCTTAACCCCATCAAAAAATGGGGAGAAGAAACTTTGACGAGGAAGAAAAATGAATGGCCAAAAGGCATATGAAAAAAATGCTCATCATCACTAATCATCAGAGAGACGCAAATAGAAGCAACAATGAGATATCATTTTACACCACAGAGGCTGACACATATCAGACAACAAATGCTGGTATGGATGCTGGGAGAAAGTGATTCATCCATTGTTGGTGGGAATGTCGACTGGTAAAACCTTTTTGGAAATTATGGACATTCCTCCAAAGACTAGAAATTGAGCTCCTGTTTGACCCAGCCATACTACTCCTGGGAATATACCCTGGGAAGCCCCAAAACGCACAGCAGAAACACCATCTGCACTTTTATCTTCATAGCAGCACTATTTACAATAGCCAGAATCTGGAAACAACCAGAGGGCCCGAGAACTAATGACTGGATAAAGAAACTTTGGTATATCTATACAATAGAATACTATACAGCTGTTAGGAAAAATGAAGTTATGAAATTTGCCTGTAAATGGATAGACATGGAGAGGATCATGTTGAGTGAAATTAGCCAGAAAGAAAAAGACAGATATAGAATGACTGCATTTATTTGCATGACATAAATATATACACACATATATGTACACATATACACACATGTGTATGTACTATATAATATATATACGTATATATACAAATATTATATATATATACATACATATATTATGATACCAATATCCAAGGTCAGGCAAAACATGGATCAGGAGGTCTTGTCAAAGGTGGAATCTACAAGTGTGTGGGAGTCAGAGGTTAGGTAAGACAGAGAAGGGAACAGTGTGCTAATAATTGTCGAAAATGATACCATCCTAGAACTGGGCATGGAATATAGGCAGAAAGATACACTGGATAACCTATAAATGTATATATTGTAATCACAATGTGTAAGAGGAGAGAGAGAGAGAAAGAGAGAGAAGAGATAAAGAACCTGCCATAGAGAGACAGGCGATACACTGGATAACCTATAAATGTATATATTGTAATCACAATGTGTAAGGGGAGAGAGAGAAAGGAGAGAGAGAAGAGATAAAGAACCTGCCATAGAGAGACAGGCTAGGGAGGGGGTAGGGATTGGGATTATTGGTGGTAGAAAATGGGCACTGATTGGGGATGGGTGCTGGAACACTGTATGACCAAAACCCGAACATGAACATCTTTGTAATTGTATATCTCACGGTTGCATAATATGTATTAAAAAAAAAAGCAGGTCTTACTCCTGGCTCTGTGCTCAGGGATCACTCCTGGTGAAACTTGAGGGACCATATATGGTGCCTGGGATCAAGCCCAGGCTGACCGTATCCAATGCACGTGCCCTACCCTCAGTACTATTACTCCATCCCAGGCAACATGTCCTGTATACTTCTGTGATAACCTTTCTTGACTTACTGCTCTGGGTATGATTAGTTCCAATAAAAGTATAACTCTAGTAATTAAAGCGCTTTGCTATTTAACATCTAGGCATGTAGAATAACTTAAGATTTTAACTGAAGGTTATGCCCTGAATTTACCATACCTCATTTTTAAACATTCCAGGTGGTGCAGGAGGCAAAGGTGTTTGGGGAACACCTGGACAGGTATATGATGTGGAGGAAGTGGATGTGAAAGATCCGAACTATGATGACGACCAGGTATCAGTGTTTTACTGTTTTGTTGGGTCACACTTGGCAGTGCTCCGATCTTAGGACTGGCCCTGCACTCTGGTGGATCTTAGTCGAAATAAGTGGTGCTGGGAATTGAACCTAGGGGGTGCATGCAAGCAAGCACCTTACCTGCTGTGATATCCCTTTGGCTCTAGTATTTTACTTTCTAAAAAGTACAGTGAGACAGCTTAGTGGTCAAGGGTACATGCCTTGCATATGTAGGTAGGGAGCTGAGTTTGCTGTCTAGCATCACATGACCCCCCAGCACTGTTCTGGAGCCTGGGGGTTACTCCTGGCACCTTGGGTGGTATGGTAGAGCTGGGTGCCATCAGGGTCATATCTCATGGTCAGGGCGGAGCCATGCAGAGCCAGGGGAGAAAGGGAATATCTGTTCTTGTGAAGTATCTTTCTGGCTCTCTTAGATTGCATATTACTGTGTATCTTAACGTATGTCCTTGTCAACTTTAGCAGATATGCACATATTTCTAAAAAAAGCCACGAAAAAAATATATCTTGAAGCCAGTTGGATACACTATTATAGAACATCATTAAATATTCTGATTTTAATATATAGTGTTTCAAGGGTATGTTAGACTGAAGGCAAGTTGTATATTAACATTTAGGGGCATTTTTTTACAGAGAAGGGTTTGTATTAATGGACATAGATCTTTCTGAATTTTAAGTTGAATAATCCTTTTTTATTAGATTTTTTTTTGTCACTACAGTGTTGATTTTTTGTTGTACAAATTTTCATGAAGACTTTTGTTCCTGCTTTATTGTTTGAAAAAGTAAAGTTTTATTGAAAATGCTAAGTATGATGAAAAGCTGTGTGATTGCTTTCTGGTCACTGAAGGATTGGTTTTGTGAGTGAGGTTAAAAAAGAACATAATATATGGGGTTATTGAGAGTAAGCTACATTGCTGTTGTTAGTAATGCTAATCTGTATATTGTTTTATTCATTTAGATTTTATAAAAGATCAGTGATAATAATTTCTACTTTTATATATGGTCAAATCTATGGCATGTTTTTTTTCTTGCTCCAAATAGGAATTACTAACCTCTTGTAAAATAAAATTGTGGAACAGCTTCAATGTATGTGAATATTTGTTGATTAAATGTATAACTTTCCTTTCCCTTAGGAGAACTGTGTTTATGAAACTGTAGTTTTGCCTTTGGATGAAAGAGCATTTGAGAAGACTTTAACACCGATTATACAGGAATATTTTGAGCACGGAGACACTAACGAAGTGGCGGTGAGTTTAAAGTTGTGAATATAATGTAGGAGAAAACTCAGAATCCTAGCGGTGAGATTAAAGTTGTGAAATAATATGAGAGAATTCTCAAAATCCTTTTAAAGGCAAACATAGAAGGATCTTGGATAAGAGTAAGTATTTTCTTTTTTCCTTTTTTTCTTTTGGGCCACACCTGGCAGTGCTCAGGGTTACTCTTGGTTCTGCATGTAGGAATTACTCTTGGAGGTGCTCAGGAGAACCATATATGGGATGATGGGGATTGAACCTAGTCGGCAATGTGCAAGACAAATGCCCGACCTGCTGTACTATTGCCTCAGCCCATAAGTATTTTCTTTGTATAAAAGAATTTTAATTAAAAATGAATCAAAATGATACTATGTGGTTTGGTACGTTCAAATTTGTAGGACTTGAATATCTGTTCAGGGCATGCATTTTAGAGAATTTGTAATAATAGGTTATTCTTGCTTTATTGACACCCTTAAGTGAGGGAAATAAGTTAATGAATTAGAACTTACAACATGAACCACTCTATTATATAGGAATAATTTGTGTGTTGGCAAGGACTGTTGGAAAGCTCTTATTTTGGCGTTGTAGCACTCAGAACTAATGGTTCAGTGCTACTATGAGCAGAATATTATGGAAGCATTAAATGGAGATGATTTCTGACTATCTAAGGGTGACTGGGAATTTGCCAGGGTAAGATGATAGAAGTATATTTTAGATGAGTCGTCTGTTAAAAGAAAATGAGTTATTGCATAAGCATACTTCGTGAAGATTATATATACATGAGTAGAAAGAGGAGTCTATGAAAATAGTTCTGGCACCCCTCTTATTGTACATTGTTTAAATATTTTGAGAAAACTTGTGGTGGAAAGGAAAGTGTAAGGGCTGGAGAGAATATGAAGGTTAAGGCACTCTTTTGACTGTGTCTTGCACTGCAGCTCTGGTTTGAAATCTGGCACTGAATACAGTCCCCAGTTACTGTGTGGCCCTTGAGCACCGCTGGGTGTGCAACCCTACCCCGCCTCCTGCCACCACCCCAACAAAGTACTCTGAGTTCGCATTTAGTCTCTGTGGATGTATTCTGTAGACGGCTGGAGGGTCTACAGGTATCTCCTTCAAGCCCAGGTATGCCTGATCTAGAGACTCAGATACGGGGCAGAGCTGCTACGGCTCTCCCTGTGCCTAGCTGATCTGAGACGCCTAGGAGGGAAGGCGGGTTCTAGCCCTGGCCCACCACCCCAGCAGAGCCTCGCAAGAAGCCAGGAGGAACCTCCACACCATGAGGGCTCCCCATTTTCAACATCCGGACTCCACAGCTCGTCAGAGCTCCACCTAACAGAAAAGCCAATCTCTCCCCCATCTCTCAAAGCAGCCGCGTGGTTCATCAATAAATGCACGAGATGAGAGGCTACTACAAGAGTATCCCACCCGCATGGCAGAGCCTGGCAAGCTACCCATGTCTTATTTGATATGCCAAATACCAGTAACAATTACAGACCTCATTCCCATGACCTGATGGAATGGTTTGAGGCTCTTCATGTTCCTGGAGCAAGCAGATGCCCTTGGGCTACACTAGCATGTGACAGGACATATGGAGATTTTACTGGTGCCTGCTTGAGCAAAAAAGATGAACAATGGGAAGACCAGTGACAAGTGATACTGTCAGTATTCCACTTCTGGTATGGAAACTCCAGCTATATCTCCTCAGCAAAATTTTTTTTTTTTTTTGTATTTTGAATCTGGTGAATAAAATCATAAAAGTAGGTAATACAATAATATCCATTGCATTGAGTGGTAAAAAATATTTACTGCTATTTTTCAATAGGAAATCAAAATTTTATCAATAGTAATCCTGCTTAATCCTACTTAAGCATCACTGTATCACTGTCTTCCCGTTCATCTTCGATTTGCTCGAGCGGGCACCAGTAACATCTCCATATGTCCTGTCTCATGCAAGTAGAGCCCAAGGGCACCTGCTTGCTCCAGGAACATAAAGAGCCTCAAACCATTCCATCAGCTCATGGGAATGAGGTCTATAATTGTTACTGGTATCTGGCATATCAAATACGACATGGGTAGCTTGCCAGGCTCTGCCGTGTGGGAAGCATACTCTTGTAGTCATCTCAAAATCCAGCATTTATTGATGAACCGCAGAGCCACAAGCGGGCGCGAGCCGGGCTGTGATAGGCTGGTCTGCTGGGTGGAGTTCTGACGAGGAGGAAGTCCGGATGTGGAAAATGGAGGTCCTCATGGAGTGGGGGTCGTCTGGCTTGTTGTGAGGCTCTGCTGGGCTGGAATAAAAAAAGACTGCAGCAGGGTGGATCTCGATGAGCTGGGCTGTGATAGGCTGGTCTGCTGGGTGGAGTTCTGACGAGGAGGAAGTCTGGATGTGGAAAATGGAGGCCCTCATGGAGTGGGGGGTTGTCTGGCTTGTTGTGAGGCTCTCCTGGGGTGGTGGGCCAGGGCTAGAACCTGCCATCCCCTCCCGGCACCTCATGAACCGCTGGGCACAGTGAGAGTCAGTAGCAGCTTAAGTAGTAGAGCTGCTACTTAAGCATAATGAACTGAAATCTAATTTTAAATTTAATATGAAAACAAGAGCATGGGCAGTGTCCAGTGAAAATAAGCCCTTGGATTCTGACAACTGAACTAGGTTACCCAGTTAGGGAGAGGAGACGAAAAGAGTGGCTTGAGATCCAGGGAGAGGGGTACAAATGTGAGGAGGCGGGAAGAGTGAGATGAGCAGAGATCCAGGGACAGGGTACAAGGTTTCTAGCACAAGGTTGTAACACTTGGTACTACAGTAACTTTGTACAAAAAACCACTAAAAATTAACAGTTACTAAACTGTTGCTTCAAGAAGCTAAAAATGTTGAAAAGAGGCTGATAGTACAGCAGGTAGGGTACTTGCTGTGCTGGCCTGGCATTAAGCAGTCCACATTCTTGAGTTTTGTGATACTCAGATAGTTAAAACTTGACAGTTGCCTAAATGCCAGGGAAGATGTAGTTATCTTGTCTCATAAAAATAACTTTTTTTTCTGGATTATTTTCATAGGGAGAGATAAAATGATATATGGATAAAATTATGATTTTTCAAATATAAAATCTGAGTGAACATAACTTGTTTTTTGAATAGGAAATGCTGAGAGATTTGAATCTCGGTGAAATGAAAAGTGGAGTACGGTGTTGGCCGTGTCCTTGGCCTTGGAAGGAAAGGCTAGTCATCGAGAGATGACATCTAAGCTTCTCTCGGACCTGTGTGGGACAGTAATGAGCACAAATGATGTAGAAAAAATCGTTTGATAAATTGCTGAAAGATCTCCCTGAGTTAGCTCTGGACACCCCAAGAGCTCCCGCAGGTTTGTCTGCTTCTCCTTCTTTGTGATTCTGGCGCACAGCTAACGATAGCACCAGCACTGTACACATTGTAGAAAAAGCTGAACCTTTCATCTTAACCTTACCAAAGAGAACCCTCTAGCATTTTGTTATATTTCCTGCAGTTCATTTTTAAAAAAAAACATGATTTTTGTCACACCGTGTCTTTTTATACCCTACTTTTACCACCCTTCGCTCTCGTGCTCTATAAAATGTTCTAGGGGCTGGAGCGATAGCCCAGCGGGTAGGAGGCGGTTGCCTTGCACGCAGCGGCCTCTGCCGGCCTGGGTTCCATCCCCGCATCCCATATGGTCCCCCCGAGCACCACCAGGAGTAATTCCTGAGTGCAGAGCCAGGAGTAGCCCCCTGAGCATTGCCAGGTGTGACCCAAAAAGGTAAAAAAAATAAAATAAAATATTCTAGTCACTTTTTCTGTTGTTTGCATGTTGTTAAGGTGTTTAATGAGCTAGTAGTCAAAAATATGTATACATTGTTAAAGTCAAGCATTTAATTTCTTTGTTTACTACCAAAATAATCATAAATAAGATTAAGATATCCTTAGACTTGTGGGGAAATAGAATATTCATGGTTTTGCTTAGATCCTGTCCTCAAAGCCTTGTTTTTATTAGATGTAATGCTGTGCTGACATTATGAATGACTTTCTGGTTTTGGAAACTAATAATGTATAGTTATTATTTACTTGGCTGAAGTTTAGCATCTGGCAGGAACATCTAAAAATTAGGAATATGATATAGTTAGGTTAATTCTTACATGTAGTTGTTTTTATACTTTCATCTGAAATAGTCCATATCAAGTGCTGAGCTGTGGTTGAAATGTGTATTTGTTTTTCTTTTCACACCAATATGCACTTTTAAAATGACGATTGTAAGTTTATGTTATAGGATTTTTAGTACAAATGGCAAAGTGATCAGCAGAACTAAACTGCTAGCATTTTAATGTCAAGTCTTCATTCGCTCTTTGTGGGTGTGTGTTTTAGGATAATCCTTTATATATTTTGTTTTTAATAAAAAGTGAAACCTTTTTGTATGTATTTTGTAAACTTGATATTTGTACCTTAAAATTAAATATTTGGGCGGAGTGATAGTCCAGCGGGTAGGGTGTGTTTGCCTTGCATGCAGTCAATCTGGGTTCGATCACCGGCATTCCATATGATCCCCTGAGCACCACCAGGAGTAATTCCTGAGTGCAGAGCCAGGAACAACACCTGAGCATCGCTAGGTGTGACCTAAAAGACAAAAAATGTAAATATTTCCCTATGAGTACATAGTATATTTAATTTACCATTTAATTAAACTTTCATTATTTGTATGAGAAATAATGATACTGGTAACTTCAAATAAATATTGTTACACAATCTTTTCTCCACAAAATTAGTTTATTTAATCAGTTTCTTTTTTTTTTTAAGGAAATTTGGTCCCTAATTTTTAAGAATTGTGGTTTCTCTTTAAGTTTGAACTAGGATGTTTGATCAGATACTATATTTCAGGCAGTGTGCAGTATCTCAGGCAGTGTGCAAGATGTTGGGGATTTGGTAGTGAGCAAAACTGATGTGGGCTCTCCGTTTGTTACTGGAAGCTTAGGATATGTGAGTAGATGCCAAGTAAAAGCAGCAGATGCTAAGTAGGTGTTCAAAATTTTTTTTTAAATGTCTTAATTTTTAACTATTTTAACATGTCTTAGGTATTGGCCATCCAGTTCGACCATTATTAATTATGTATTTGGAAATGGTGGCTGATAAAAGTTTATTTTAGATTTTTTACACTGTTCTCTTTTTTTTATTCCTTATTACAGTTGGTGGGCCAGTTTATTTAGCAGAGCTGTTGGAGATGGAATTTTATGTAATACCTATATTGATAGTTACAAAGGAACAGTAGATTGTATACAGGCTCGGTAAGTAAATTAATTTTTCCTATTTAGATTGACAAAGTTGGGGAATTCTACAGGATCCTTATAATAATTGAATTAATCAGACATTATAGACATCTATTTTGTGCGTGTGTATATTCTCCATTGTTAAATAAGATCAAGAAATTGTTTGCAGGATGTAAAGGATGAACATAGTATTTTACAGAAGTTCTGGGTTTAAAAAAATATTTACTTATTTTTTGATTTGGGGCCATACTGATGGTACTTAGAGCATATTCCTAGTGGGTTCAGGAATAGGAACCATATGTGGTGCCATGGATTGAACCCAGGTTGGCCACTTGCAAGGCTAGGAACACTACCCACTGTACTGTTGATCAAGAGCCAAGTAGTTGTGGGTTTTAGTTAAACCATTAGCTCCTAGATCTGTTCCTTTATATAAAGGACTGGATTTTAGAGTGTTAAGGTCTCCAGGATTAACAGTTCTAAAATTAATATTTGAGTATATAGTCAATATTAACAAAGGAGCGTAATTTGTAGTTTATTTTGCATTTGTCTGCAAATGCAAATAGAAATTAGGGAGGTCATCTTTTTTTCACTTTTTTTTTGTTCAAGTATAAGCTTAATGTGTGCTATTTTGGCCTTAACAGTATATGATTTTTTTTTCATAGCTTCCTAGAAACCTTGATTTGGACCTATCAGTAACGCGTAGGTCTTCACAGGCGTACTTCAGCTCATAGTGAAATGGTCTTTCTGGTGGGAAGGCTTGGGCTGTGTCCGTACTGGTCATGTGAGAACTATTGCTCTGCAGTGCTCTAAGTGTAGGTCAGTTATTTGCATGATACAATTGTAGCATCTAAATCTAGTATCATACTACTAGGTTTTGCTTGACTAACAAATGGAATTAATAGAGCATAAGAACATTGACATGAAAAGCACCTTTTTTTATTCCCAACATTTGTTTTAAGACGTAGTTTTTTTTTTTTTTTTTTTTTTTTTAAACATTTATTACACCACCGGGAGATATACATTGCAACGTTGTTCACACTTGGGGGTTTCGCGTCCACAGTGTTCCCAGAACCCCGCCCCCTCCACCCCCAGTGCCCATTTCCCCACCACCAATGTCCCCCACTCCCCCCCCGCCCCCACATCCCGCCTAAACGGCGGTTCTTTATCCTCCCTCCCCCCTCCCCCTCTCTCTCTCCTCCTCCCTCCCACATTGTAGGGTTGCACTACAAGGTAGTTTTTTAAGACTTTTAAATTTGTTGTTTTATATTAGATGAGTGTTTTTACTGCACAAATATGTATATTTTAATGTTATCCTTAATATGGTTCACCTGAAATATGTCCAAGTGTCAATGCCATTTATATATATATATATGTGTGTGTGTGTGTGTGTGTGTGTGTGTGTGTGTAGATATTTTTTTTTAACTCTAGAGCTGCTCTGGATAAGGCGACTGTGCTCCTGAGTATGTCTAAAAGCGGAAAGGCGCAAAGACATGTGTGGGGCTCTGGAGGTGGGCAGCAGTCTGTTAATCACCTGGTTAAAGAGGTAATTAGCGCTGAAGCGGTCTTAGCTCTAAGTTGATTTATATGTATTTTTCAGGGGAATAGAATTGTTCCTCTATTGGTGTTAAAACATCACTGCTACACTAAGAAAAGGAAGAAAACTTTATTTTTGATAGTTTAAGGACTGCCTGGAGGAAGAAAATAATAGTTCTTATTAGCTGCTTCGTACCCCATCCAGGGTGGTTTCTATAGTATAGTCAGTTGAAACGGGCTGGCTGTTCTGTGTAAAGAACCTTTTTATATTAAAAGAATCATGAAAAGAAACATTTCTCTTTCAGCAGTTTCTAACATCTTGTTTGAAAAAATGTGTTTTTTTTTTTTTTTTTTTTTTTGCTTTTTTGAGTCACACCGGCGATGCTCAGGGGGTTTCTCCTGGCTCTGCACTCAGGAATAACTCCTGGCGGTGCTCGGGGACCATATGGGATGCCGGGATCGAACCCGGGCCGGCACAGGCCGTCGCGTGCAAGGCAAACGCCCCTACCCGCTGGGCTATCACTCCAGCCCCTGAAAAATGTGTATTTTAAACTAAGTTTCTAAGGAGGAACAAAATCTATGTGCAGGAAACAAAAAGAGATTGACAAGACTGCCGGTTACATGGAGTTTGGCCCCCAAGTCTTTATAGCTGCTGCATCAACCCGAGCTCTTCCTGCAGTTGCGGCGGGAGTGACGCCTCTCTAGAACTGTCTGAGCTTTTCTTCGGCTGACAAGTAGATCTTTCACCCACTCCTGGCTAATCTGAAACCTCTGTAAATGATTCTATTCTATGTCTTATTCCACACTGGTATTTCATAGAAAAAAAAAATTTTATTCCCAACATTTGAGGAAAAAAAAAGTTTTTTTTAATAGTTTTATAAGAGACTTTTTTTAAAGTTTATTTTTATATTAGATGAGTGTTTTTAAGTATATGTGTATTTTAATGTTATCCCTAGTTTGGGATAACATTACAATTATCCCAAATTATTATAAATTAATATGTTGTTTCTTTACACAGAAAACACAGTTTGTATACTTTACACAGTTATTCCAAATTAT